>JBBPLX010000029.1:1652-30314 GCA_038090015.1 Leccinellum albellum
AGGCGGAACCAACACCGTTCTGCCAAACGAAAGAAGAAAACAAGAGAACGGATGGAAAGGCATGACAAGCAGACCGCCGCTCGCGAATATCACGATATAATCTCCTTCTCCTTGCCTTTCCGCGACGGTGGAGGTGCGAGACTCGGGGTGGATGCACTTGCCATTCCTCCTCCATTACTCATGGGTGTCCAGGAACCTAACCGTCGCATGCCCTTGAGCCCCGGCGGCGATAACGCTCCATTGGGTGATGACGAAAGCGCGATACGACTGGGCGACTGCGAAGGACTGCCCGGCATCGACTTGTGCGACGCCGTCGGCTTAGCCGGCGACATCTCCGGCCCAGATGCCGACTGACTCTGACTCCGACTTCGTGTCTCACCCTGGCCAGCCTCCGTAAGCAGAAACTCGACCCACAGACGGGAAAACGACTGGCTCAGATGATGTGGTTGAGCAAAAATAAAAACAAAAGTCACGAGTCAGACATACCTCCGTCTCGTCAGTCTTTTCCAATTCCAAATTCTTGCTCTTACTCGGCGATGTCGTCCCATTGAGACCCCTCCCCCAAAATAGCCCGCCTCCTCCCGAAGACCCGGGAACCATTACGCCAGCACCAGATGCTGCCCCAGAACTCCTAATCAAACCAGCCTTCTCCCGTTCCGTATCCCCCCATCCAAGAATAGTTCCAAGCAAACTCAACATTTCAAATCGTTTTGGATCGGCACGAGGGGTAGTCAAAAATGAAAGTATAACGTTGGTGACGAGTCGGCGGTCTACGTTGGTCTCGGAGGACGATTTCCGGAGCCGGCGGAGAGCTTCGATCAGATGTTCGTTCATTATGACGGCTATGTCGAGACCAAGAATGAGCAACATATTAAATGCAAGGAACAGTAAAAGCAGTACCTTCATGTCGTAACTTTCCAATAAGCAGGTTCTTTTCCTTCACCTCTTGCTCCAAATCCGACGTCCGCGACGCACTAGTCTTGTTCTCTTCCAATAAAAGCTACGCAACGAATCAGAAATGCGACCGAAAGCATAGAAAGACGATGCACACCTCAGCATCAAGCGCACGCCGCTTGTACTCTGCCAACGACATTGTAACCTCGTTGAGCTGTGCCTTATAATCCCTGACCGCCTGATCCAGCTCGTGATCCCTAGCTAAACCAAGTCAACGCTCTACGCGACCCACATCCACACATACGCACACATACGCACCCGTCTGAAAATCCTCCAGCACTGACTGCAAATTTCCCGCCGTCTCCCTCGCAGCCTCCAGCTCTCCCCTCTCCCTCAGTCTAGCCTCCCTTTCCACCTCCAACTCCCTCCTTAACACCTCCGCCACCCCGTGCGCCTCATCAACCATCAATCTCTCCTGCATCGCACCGTGCTCCCACTCATCCCGCTCGATCCGACACCGCTCCAGTTCCGCCATCGCCTCCCGGAGCTCCCGCTCGCTCGTAGCGCTTTCGCTCAGGTCCCGGTGCCGGACCATATCTAGCTCCCGAGACATCCGCTCGTGCTCAGCATGCGACGCTACCAGTTCAGTCTTGAGCGTCTCCACCGTCGCGCATGCATCCTCGTGCTCTGCCGTCAATCGCTGGATATGGAGCTCCCGGCGGTCCAGTTCTTCCTGTTCCACATCGTCGTTAGACCATTTTTGAAAAAGGAAAAGGACAACGTACAGCGTCCTGCTTCAGTTTATTCCCCAACGTCGTTCGCATCGTCGTCAGTTTGGCCAGCAAGTTGCGATACTGAGCAGCCAACTCATCCTTTTCAGCGCGTTCACGCGCTAGCCGGCGTTGCAACCGCTCGATAGGGTCCTCGTCCGGGGCTCCCGCATCTCCATCCGCCCCGTCTTGGTCTGGGACCGGATCGACACCGTCATCATGGTGCACTGCGCCATTGACAACAACGGCGGACGTGCTCGTGCTCGGATTGCTGTCGGTAGACAAGCGCGTGCCATTGCCTACAGCGGGCGAGAAAGGACGTGATGGGGACTGAAAAGACATTCTGTCCAGTGCCTTGGCTGGAGTATGATGTGAACGTGTCAAACGCGGAATTGCACGTGACTTTCCACCATTGCGAATCATTAATATTGCGTCACCGACAGAAATTAGTATATTCCTACACGAGCCTCGTAATATGACCATATCATATTACATAGTTCCAACTATATACAAAAGGTGCTGTACAGAAGATGGGTATCCGATCAACATCTACAACAGAACGACGAAAAACGAAAACAAATCCATCCAGATTCCAGAAACATGTTCAACGACACCCCACTTCACCCCGCCATCGTCAACCACCCTACATCCAACCCCGTCATCGTACGCATACTCTCCGGATATGACCTCGTACTCTCCTTCAACAACGCAGCCAACTGTCGACACACGTCCATCGGGTAGAACAAATATTCTGCTTGCGGGAACCCAGGGTACTTGTTCAGGGTCCTTTTACCGCTCAGTCAGCAGTCGACGTCATGTTCGCGACACACTTACTCCTTCAAATCAGACGTGGCCGTCGTCGGACCGAGTATTTTGTACAACACTTTCGAACCGCCAATCGTACCGCTCTTGGGAAGCAGGGCTGACGTAGGAAGCATGTACGATATCCGTATCCGAGGTTTGAACAACCAAATCTACGTCAATCAGTTCCAAAGATGTCGTTCATCCGTTCATACGAGTGCGACCTACCAAAATCCTCGGTTTTTCCTCCTCTTCGTCCGACAACACGAAGCGATACGTCGCATGAGCCTGAACATGCTCCAGCATGTCATGCAACACAAATGCACTCATTGGAATCTTGGGGACTCTGCTCGCGAGATTGCATCAGACCGTCTCGTCCCCCCAGCAATAAAAATACTCACTGTGATGTGGTACTGATGGGCCGAATAGCATACTTGAACAACCTATACATCCGCGAAACCGAGCCATCCTCTAGTCTCCGGTCATGTAGCCTACCCAGGACTGCACCACACAGACAGCGTGCCAAACGAGTGTTCTCATCGCGCTAAACGTGAAATTTTCATTAGCAAGACGAACTGCATGTAAACGTCAGAACAAGTGGACATGTGCCCTCCTGTGTAGCCCCCAACGCAATATCCTCGGCAGAGAGGGTTGTTAAGGAGAAGTAAAGTTATTCTTGGACGTATTGTATCAACCAGATCGCAGTCCCGGCCACCTGGAAACCAACGAGGGCTTCCAGGTGCAGAGAACACGCGTACGTCGATGGAAGCGCGACGAATGGTCTTCTTTAGCGTCCGTGACAAATGCTCGCAGGAAAACCGGAGAGCACCACCGACCGCATAAATCACTCACCTCCCCGCCTCCAACACATCTAATGTTTCCGCTCGCAACTACCTCCGCATCGAACATTACATAACTCCCTCCTACCAAAGCCTCGTCGCGGGTTGGCCAAAACCCAAAACTGTTCCCCTTGCCTTTACCGTCGCTGCCATGCATCCCGGTCTTGGCGAGCGTCTGTCCCTCCGGATGACACATCCACGCATCGATCAACTCCTCCCAATGCTCCGAAGGCAGATCGCGATACCACGTAGGTGGAGTGGGGACGAGAGGAAGAGAACATGACGAACACGCATACGACGACGGAGAGAGCGAGGCGAGTTCGGACGCTGGAAGAAGACATACATCCTCGTTTTCCGTTTGCTGACCACCGCTGTGGTAACAACTTGCCTTGACCTCCCAATGACTTCCCCGAGACAGGACGGTCTTGGAACCTGGAATGACGGGCACCGGAAGCGCGAGTGGGGGGGAGGGCGTACCACCAAGCCTAAGAAACAGGCAGTCCCCATACGTACCACTGGACGTGCTGGGAAGCACCTCTGCCAAAGGGACCCCGGGAGGAGCTGAGCTCGAAGGTGACGCATAAGCGATGAAGAGAAGGACGTGTTTGAGAGTCTCGTGGTGCTCCGCCACATAAGCGATATCAAGTGCGCCTAACCAGTACCATTCATTTTCAGACGTCTTACGGGTTTCACGCCTACGAAAAGACGTACCGTGGTTGACATTCTCTCCGCCAGCGGACGGAGACCGGGCCTTACTGCCACCGCGTAACCTCCCCGAGAAGCTCCGAACAGACCTGGAGGCAACTGAGGACGGTGGAGTCTTTGGTTCCGACGAGAGTGTCTTCATCATCACAGAGCCAAGCCCTTCCTTCGCGCCAGACTTGTCTTTGGACCTCAACCAACCAAGATGGGACGTAGAATGGCTTCTATTCCTCGATCTCTCCGATGGTAGCTCGAGAGTTGTGCCAGGAAGTTTGGGCGCAGCAGGGTAAGAAGCTCGTTTTCCATCTTTTGAGGATCTCTCTTCCCCCCGTAGCTCTGAACTCTGGTCCTCTTCCCCGCGACTTGAAGGGGTAGAGTAGGAACGGCTGAGCGTGGGCACCGCATCTTGGCTATGCAACCTCCCAGCATGTGTGCGGTGAACGAGGTGTTCTAGATATTTACTACGCTGGAGCGAGCTTCAGAAAAGTTGCAAGCACCAAGGAAGCACCATTCACCTGTTCTTCGATATCAGCGACGCCTTTTTCACGCGCCGTATGAAGAACTACACTTTGGTCAGGAATTTCCCTGGCAGACGCCCGACCGAGCAAATCGAGCATCTTGTCGAGTTCTGGATCAGCAGTATCTGTGCGCGTACGTTCCTTTCCTTTTGCCACCCTTGCCTCCTCCATCTGAACTATTTTTTCTCGGCGGAGTTCTACGCGCTGATTTGATAGTTGTGGTGCTGCAGCATACAGCCTGTCGATGGCGTGAGTTATCCTCTCCAGGTCGAGGGAGTTGGAAGAACGACCACGTTCGACCATCAATTGGGATCCAGACGGAAATACTGATGTTGATGGATGGGGAGAGACCTTTTCGGGAGGATATTGGTCAAGCAAACGCTTTTCATCATTTGGACTTTCCTCGGAGAACGCGTCAGCAACGTATTCTGGCGGATACTCGTAGTACGCAGCATCGTACTCTGGGGGGAGGGTATCATCAAAGGATGGGCGGCAATTCCGAGACTGGACTGGCAAAGGAGATGGGGATGGTTGCGCGCTGCTCCGCGGCGAGGGAGAAGACGTGCGTGCTCTACAGAGGGATACCACTGTCTCGAGTTGTTCATCGATACGGGCACAGAGGAGAGCGGTCCTGACGCTTTCTACAGGGGTAGGCCTGGAACCGGAAGAGAGGGGGGCGACAGAGGGCTGCAAGGAGGACAACTGTCGCTGAAGAGAGACCATAGAGGCATATGGCGACTTTGAAGTAGCGCTTGCAGTGTCCGCAAAAGGGTCTATTACGAGCTGAGAGGAGGTTGCGAGGGAAGCGGGGAGCTGCTCGAGGTCGACGAGAAGGGAGACGATGGCCTGTACGAGGTGAGCGTCGCGTCTATCCAGTGAAGGAACGGTAGAGTCGACGAGCTGATGAAGTTGAGAGAGAAAAGATTGATCTGAGTGATCGCCATCTCGAAGAAGCGGTGTCTCTATGGATAGAATGTTGGTGAGGGTTGTCAGGCAAGAATCGCGAACCGCCGCGACGGATGTTCGGATGTCATCATGTGTAAAATTTAGAGATTGATCGTAGTCAACAGGCTCGACGGCGAGCTGGTCGAGATAGTCGTCCTGAAGGTCGATGAGATGCTGAGTAGGGAACGGTGTCGGTATGTTAGCTTGCAGTAATACGTCTGGGGCAGCGAGTTCGCGACTCTTCGTGGCCATCATCGTCGACAATAAAAAGAGACTTGGCACGTGACGTGGTTATGAGATGGACCAGAACAACAACGACGATGATGGCGTCGTCAAATGGGTCGCGTCGCAAAGCACAAATCCAGCCTTACAGGCGCTCATCAAAGAAGCAGAGCGCGACAAAAAATGTGAGCTTTCTTTCGAGACGTGTTCACCAGATCTACTGACGTCTACCAGCCGACCTCACATACACACCGTCGTGGACCTCCACCTCAGTGCTACCTCGATCCTCGGAGCCCTCTGGATCAAGACGCCCAAACCCACTCTCGTCCTCTACCTCATCCATAAACCGTCTCCGTGAGTCTGCCAGACCACGATCGTCCTCTCACTCGACCTCTCTTTCCCTTGCATCCAATTCAAATGAAAGATATCCTCCTACAGAAGACGAACCAGAAGCAGTGGCTTTTATAGAGCTTCTTAAAGACGTGTCCAGACAATTGGATGAAAACTCTAAAAAGAAACAGAGACTGGCCGTGCGGGAAAAGGAAAAGGAGCGAGAGCACTCTCTTAGTCGGAGTGGCATCCACACCGGTCAGAGTACACGTCCCCTTACCAAAACCTCGAGCGCATCTTCTGTTTGGCCCGCTGTATTGACCACGCGGGCTCCGGAACGAATATGCAGTCCGTCCATCGCAGACTGGAAACACGAGCCCCGTGGTCGCGGAGTAACAAAGACAGCAAGCCTGGGCGCACCGGGCGTCGACCTCGTATCCGGGAAGTCTAAACCATCTTCATTGCCAAACCAGAATCTGAACTACGACCCAAAGCTGGCTCGGCCTCCTCCCCGACCGTCGGACGCCAATCACCCCACAGCTCGCAAGGCTGCCGTCCCAGAGCCTTTCCTACTCGACGGTGACAGTCCCATGCAAGACGTCATCGATCTCACCGGAACCGATACTGAATGGGAGAGTCCTATATCAGGGTCGATCACGTACACCACGTATATGCAAGTGGACGACCGGGACAGCGATGTGGCAATGGATACATCATTTTTCGTACAGGACCCTCCGCCACGCATCCGCGTAGCGCCACCGAAGCCACAACCTCCACAGCCACGGGTGGCCCGTCCCCCACCACCTTCGATACAGCGCGCCCGCTCTGGTCCCCCACCCCTGGGGATGCGTCGTGCGGCCCCATTCCAGAATTCTCAATATAGTTCGTCTCAGAACTCCAAGACACTGACCGTACCGCGGTTCAAACCTCCGTTGCTCGCCAATGCCGGGGTGGCGACGAGCAAAAGGCCCATGACGACGACAGCCAGTTCGAGACAGCCACGTAGCACTGCGCAGGAAGCTCGCGATGCCGACTCGTCGTTCGACGTGTCGTTTGGTCTGGACCCAGACGCACTGGAGGAAGCGATGAAGGTGTATGATTGAACAGGTCTGGTGTTTACGGCTCAGGGGGCCCATCTTGGCCTCGCCTTGCTTGCTCAGTCCTTCAAGACGACCGGCGTCTAAACTAGCTAGGTTATGCTCTGTGATCTATCATGCTTTCTATGCACGTCCACAAGTAGCTATGCAGTCTAATCACATCTTGGACACTTCTTTTTGCTCGCCTATACTTGCTCGGACTAATATGCTCTCTCCTTGTTTTTATAGCTGCGCTCCGTTATCCTAATCGTACAACATACCTCTAGCACCCCGGCCGTTACACCTGCAGTCGCATGCTTACCTGGTGGTACCGCTCAGTACCTTGTCCAGACGTAAACGAGGCTACCGTCCTTAGTGCCTGCTAGGGAACCCAGACGTTGAGTGGATGATGGGCAGACGAGTAAGATCACATCTAGGTTTTATGAGCATATGGTATTGCAGCCGTCTGGAATCATGCACGTGCGGCGTCTGCACGAGTCAAACAAGACGACGAACAACTTGCCTGATGCGGCACAACTCGATCAATGTATTTTGTATGTTCACATCGGTGCATACCGTAGCAGTACCTTCTCTGCGTTTCTGTCAATGCTGCTTCTGTATTTCTTTAGTGACTGCTTGTGTAACTGATTTCACGTAAGGGCTGAATCATCGAACGATTATTCCTTCAGGTTGAAACATTGATGGTCTATGGCTGAGCCGTCGACTGAGCTCCTCGGCACTAGCAATAGGCCCGGGAGTCCGACTCAACAGTCAACTTTGGGCACTTCCAGGACGCACCGATAGAGGCGCAGTACAAGAACGGGGCGAACGCGCGTAGAATAGCACTAGTCGACACGATCATAGTCTTGGGGTCCTATGTCCGTGTGAAGAGGGACACTCGGGTGGTCAGATCTTCAGACCGGAGGCGGGGAAATTCCCACAATACTGTCACGGGTTGGTACGGCGCGCACGCGCACTACTACTAGAACTGCACTGCCAGCGCGGCCCAGTCGGGGAGACAGCAACATCTGACTATTTCAAGTATTTCACTGATGCCCGGCAGCTAACTGCAATGCGCAACGCCACAGATCATTTCGCCGTGCACATACGGCTGTTTTCAATAAGGTGCAGAGAATGTTGTTTTGAAATTTCTGCTTCAAAGCTTCATCAGCCATCAGCATCGTGACTTATATTATACAGTCCTTATCCACGATGCACCCAGGTCGTTGCTATGCACTGGTGAATTAAAGGTGAATATGTCGATGTCAATCTGTCAATCCCCACAATGCGCTCCAGGCTCGCAATCCCTACAATAATCCTCGCAACAGCTGCCTTGACTGTTGCAACGCCGATTGAGCTTGAACGAAAATCCAATGGGATAGTGATACCACTCGCCAAACGATCTCCGTGGTTGAAGCTTGACAACACCGTGGATTTCGACACACTCAACTCCCATGTTGAATCAGTTGATGCGTACGTTCAAGCCTCAATTTACATCACAATTCGTTCAATTAGCATTTTTATAGTAAAATGCTCCGTGGCCTCGAAAATTATGAGAGAAATACGGGGATGTCCCACTCTCTTGCTGCGGACAGGACGGGGCTTCTGAATTTGAAGAAACGTGCTGTGAGTGCTGCAGCCTTGACAGGTCATGAATACCGCCTCTGGTATTGCGTCATTACAGTTGGTACTCCTCCAAAACCTTTTACTGGTATGTTTCTCTCTGTATTCCTGATATCCGTCGACCTTTCCTCCATTTCAGTTGAAATAGATACTGGTTCCAGGTGGGTACATTGTGTAATACCTTCGCGGCTTTTTTGATCAGTCCCACATAGTGATCTCTTCCTCCCGGGGCTCACTTGCGACGGTTGCTCGGAACAGACCCGCTGGGATCCTGCTTCGTCAAGCACGGCCGAAGCCGAGGGTTTAGAATTCGACATCGAATTTGGTGATGGAGCCGGTGCCTCAGGCAATCAATACACTGATACCGTCACTATTGCTGGCCTCATTGTATGTTCTCCGTCATTTCCGAACGTGTACATGTCTGACCGTCGAGTAGGCGGACATTCAGACCATCGGTGTTGCAACAATATACGACAAGATATCATCACCTCCAGATGGTATGTTGGGGATGGCTTTCGAGTCATTATCAGATTATCCTGCCAGCCCCCTTTTCGAGACACTTGTAGATGAAGGAAAGATGACTAAGCCAGTATTCTCACTCAAGCTCACCCCTGATGAAGGCGAGTTGTACCTTGGTGGAACAAACGGAGACCTATACACAGGTGACATCATCTATACACCCGTGACCGAAGAGGTGAGCTGGAGGGAGCCGAGTGCACGCATACGTGAGCTTATGCAATCGAGCCAGGGATTCTGGCAGGTGAACATACAAGGAATTGGTGGTAGTAACCACCAGACGATCTTGAGAAATATAGCCGCCATCATCGACACCGGTTCCAACATGATCATCGGTGATCAGTCACAAGTGGCCAATCTACACATGACCCTCGGTGGAAAGAGCATCGACCATGGGTATTATAGCTGTGAGTTCTCATTCAATTTCAATTTGATGTTTCGGATCCATCATACGTCCTACAGTCCCATGTAACAATTTCCCGTCGATAAGCTTATACTTTGGCGATGGTGGGACATTCGAAATCCCCGCCTCGATCCTTGACCAGGGACCACTTTGGATTGGTTCAGGCGACTGTTTCAGTGGCATCGTTGGTCGGGGCAAACGCAGTGAGCTCTCTTTCTGCGGATCATTTCCAGTGGATCTATGCTGACCCGAGCACTGAACTCCTTAGCATACTGGACCCTCGGTAGCGTCTTCCTAGAGAGCGTCTACACGGTGTTCGATTTCGAGCATAAACGGGTCGGATTTGCGAACCTTATCTGATATATTGGTTTCACATGTACATCTTCGATGGTCAAATATAGTAACATATTCCCACAGTTTGCTTGAATTGTGGTCGTGAGAACCCTCCACAAGTTTGATGTTTTCCCCGTCCGGTGGCAGCCACTCTATGAATGGATTATGTACGTTCACAGTGCGTATTGTAGTACCTCTTCTACGTTTATCTGATCACATTCAAGTTAGCTATCCGTGACCAAGTACCGGAACTTAAGGAGTTACTGTATAACTATTTGCACGGGCCGAATCATCGAACAATTCAAGTTATATCCCTTGAAACATTGATCGTCTATCATGCTGAGCCGTCAATTGAGCTCCCCCACAGTAGTACTGGCCGACACGATCGTAGTCTTGGGATCCTATGTCTGTGTATGTAGAAGGACACTCGGGTCAGACCGGTTATGCCTTGCTTCAAGCTCGTCCGTTGGGAAAGTGACGTAGCACGAGTCGGGGCACTGGGCGGTAGGTAGCGGTCCCGAACCTGCGAAAAGGTGGGGAAATTCTCACACTGTCTGGGGAGTATGAGGGCATGCGCCGAACCCCACTAGAATTGCACTACCAAGTTGCGGTCCCCACATTGGCACCATAATGTCAGTGCGGCCCGATCCGCTCTATGGTCGTCGAGGAGACAGCATCATATGTTTGGAGAAGGCTATTTTAAGCATCTCACTGATGGCATCTGACTGCAATGCACAGCGTCGCCGTTCACATCATGATGCAGCTGTTTTTGATAAGGTGCAGAAAATGTATTTTGAAAAAAAAATTATGCTCCAAAACTTCATCAGCCATCAGCATCTGACCTTTACCTTATCCACGATGCACCCAGGTCGTGAATTAAAGGTAAATACATCGATGCTAATCTGTCAACCCCCACAATGCGCCTCAGGCTTACGATCTCTACAATCATCTTCGCAACGGCTGCCTCGACCGTCGCAACGATTGAACTGGACCGGAACACCAACAGGACGATGATACCACTCACCAAACGGTCTCCGTGGTCGATGCTTGACAACACTGTGGATTTCGACGCACTCGACTCCCATGTCGAATTAGTTGATGCGTACGTTCAAGCCTCAACCTACATCACCCTTCGTTCAACCAGCATTCTCATAGTAAGATACTCCGCGGCCTCAAAAATTATGAGAGAAATACGGGGATGTCCCACTCCCTTGCTGCGAACAGGACGGAGCTTCTGAACGTGAGGGAGCGCGCTGTAGGTGCCGCAGCCTTGACAGGTTATCGATATCGCCTCTGGTATTGCACCATTACAGTTGGCACTCCTCCCAAACCTTTTACTGGTATGTTTCTCTTTGTATCCCTAATATATGTCGACCTGTCCTCCATTTCAGTTGAAATAGACACCGGTTCCAGGTGGGTACATTGCATTAAACCTTGGCGGCATTTTGCTCAGTCCTACGTAGTGATCTCTTCCTCCCGGGGTTCACTTGCAACGGCTGCTCAGGACAGACCCGCTGGGATCCCGCTTCATCGAGCACAGCCCAAGCTAAGGGTTTAGACTTCGACATCGAGTTTGTTGATGGAGCCGCTGCCTCAGGCGATCAATACACTGATAATGTCACCATTGCTGGCCTCACTGTATGTTCTCTGTATCCGAACATGTAAACATCTGACTGTCGAGTAGGCGGATGTTCAGACCATCGGTGTCGCCACAGTATACGATAAGATAGAATCACCTCCGGATGGTATGCTGGGGATGGCTTTCGTGTCAATATCAGATTATCCTGCCACCCCCCTTTTCGAAATACTCGTAGATGAAGGAAAGGTGACCGAACCAGTATTCTCACTCAAGCTCACCTCTGATGGGGGCGAGTTGTACCTTGGTGGAACGAACGGAGACTTGTACACAGGTGACATCATCTATACACCCGTGACCGAAGAGGTGAGCTGAAGAGCCGAGTGAACGCAGATGCAATGAGCTCATCCTATCGGGCCAGGGGTTCTGGCAATTGAATATACAAGAAATGGGAGGTAGTAACCATCAGGGGATCTTGAGAGATATAGCTGCCATCATCGATAGCGGTGCCAACTTGATCATTGGCGATCGGTCACAAGTGGCCAATCTACACTTGACCCTCGGTGGGAAGAGCGCTGGCCGTGGGTATTATAGCTGTGAGTTCCCGTTCAATCTCAATCTAATGTTTCGGATCTGTCATACGTCCTACAGTCCCGTGTAACAATTTCCCATCCATAAGCTTCACTTTTGGCGATAGTACGATGGTCGAGATCCCCAGCTTGATCCTTAACCAGGGACCCCTCTGGACTGGTTCGGGTGACTGTTTCAGTGGCATCATTGGTCGGGGCAAACGCAGTGAGCTTTCTTTCTGCGTGTCGTTTTCAGTGGACCCATGCTGACCCGATCGCTGAACTTCATTGTCAGCACAATGGACCCTTGGTAGCGTTTTCCTAGAGGGTGTTTACACGGTGTTCGATTTCGAGCATAAACGGGTCGGATTTGCGAACCTTGTCTGATCGTCATAAGCTATTAGTATGTTTTGATAGATAACACACGACACAGTGCTTTGAAGGGTCGTATGAAATTTATTCTTTGTATTTTGGTCCAATTATGGACTTGCCGTGTTCTTGGGCAGGTAGCGACTCGGATTGCAACTCTGCCTTGAGGCTGGATGACAGAGTGCAGTGTCACAGACATGTACTCAGGACAATAATTTCAATTGATCTACATATGATCACATACAGGGCCTAGTACAAAGTGTTCAAGCTGTAGTAACATATTACCACTGCGGTGTCTGCGGCGTAACTTGATCAACAAGACAACATCCGATGCAGATCGGCGGCACCACTCTATCAATGCATCATGTATGTTCACACTGGCGCATAGTGCGTATTGCAGTACATCTTCTATGTTGCTCTGATCACATTCAAGTCAGCTATCTGCGACCCAGTACCGGAACTATCGAGTTACTGTCAATGTATAACTATTTGCATGGGCTAAATTATCGAACAACTGCCAGCTCCTTCAAAACATCATTGATCATTGATCGTCCATGCTGAGCCGTCAATTGCGCTCCCGGCAGCAGGACCGGTCCGACACAGTAGTCTATTTTGCGCACTTTCAAGACACTTGGAGGCGCGCACGAAGAATGGGGCGGTTCAACGCGGGTGGGTTGGCACCGGTAGACACGACGGTGTATCAGACTGCCAGGTATTTGGTGAATCTTTGAAGGCCCACCATAGTTCATCAGTTTCATCGCATTGTCTTCTAACCGCGATGTGCCGGTGTTTCAAAATTTCTGCTTCAAACATGATCTGTATCATACAGTCAGTCAGTTACCCACAATGCACCGGTGACCCGGAATTAAGGGTGAATACCTCTAATCTATCCATTCCTCACAATGCACCTCGCAATCTCTACAATTGTCCTTGCAACGACTGCCTTGACTGTTGCAGCAACTGAGCGTGACCGGAAAAACAACGGGACAATGATATCACTCACCAAATGGGCTCAGTGGCTGAAGCATGACAACACTGTGGATTTCGACGCACTCGACTCTCATGTCGAATCAGTTGATGCGTACGTTCAAGCCTCAACCTACATCACCCTTCGTTCAGCCAGCATTTTTATAGTAAAATGCTCCGTGGCCTCGAAACTTATGAGAGAAATACGGGGATATCCCACTCTCTTGTTGCGAATAGGACGGAGCTTCTAAACTTGATGACGCGCGCTGTGGGTGCCGCAACCTTGACAAGTCATGAATACCGCCTTTGGTATTGCACTATTACAGTTGGCACTCCTCCCAGATCTTTTATTGGTATGTTTCTTTTTGTATTCCTGATAGACATCGACCTGTCCTCTATTTCAGTTCAACCCGACACTGGTTCTAGGTAGGTACATTCCATTAACCTACCCCCGCAACTTGTTTGCTCAGTCCCACATACTAGTGATCTCTTCCTTCCGGTGTCCACTTGCTCCGGTTGCTCAGGACAGACCCGCTGGGACCCCGCTTCGTCGAGCACAGCCCAAGCCAAGGGCTTGAAATTCCACGCCGGTTTTATGGATGGAACCGCTGCCTCAGGCGATCAATACACTGATACCGTCACCATTGCTGGCCTCACTGTATGTTCTCTGTCATTTTCGAACGTGTACACATCTGATCCTTGAGTAGGCGGACATTCAGACCATCGGTGCCGCAACAATATACACTGAGATGGGATCCCCTCCAGATGGTATTTTGGGAATGGCTTTCGAGTCATTATCAGAATATCCTGCCAGCCCCCTTTTCCAAACACTCATAGACGAAGGAAAGGTGACTGAGCAAGTATTCTCACTCAAGCTCACCTCTGATGGGGGCGAGTTGTACCTTGGTGGAACGAACGGAGACCTGTACACAGATGACATCATCTATACACCCGTGACCGAAGAGGTGAGCTGGAGAGCCGAGTAGACGCAGACGTGAGCTTATGCTATTGAGCCAGGGATTCTGGCAGTTGAATATACAAGAAATCGCAAGTGATAACCACCAGGAGATCTTAACAGATATAGCCGTCATCATCGACACTGGTTCCAACATGATCATTGGTGATCAGTCACAAGTAGCCCATCTACACATGACCCTCGGTGGAAAGAGCATCGGCCGTGGGTATTATAGCTGTGAGTTCCCATTCAGTTTCAATTTGATGTTCTGGATCCATCATACGTCCTACAGTCCCGTGTAACAATTTTCCGTCGATAAGCTTCACCTTTGGCGATGGTACGACGGTCGAGATCCATGCCTCGATCCTTGACCAGGGACAACTTTCGACCGATTCGGGTGACTGTTTCAGTGGCATCATTGGTCGGGGCGAACGCAGTGAGCTTTTCTTCTGCGGGTCGGTTTCAGTGGATCCATGCTAACCCGAGCACTGGACTCCCTCGTCAGCATCATGGACCCTTGGTAGCGTTTTCCTAGAGAGCGTCTACACGGTGTTTGATTTTGAGAATAAACGGGTCGGATTTGCGAACCTTGTCTAATCGTCATGAGCTATCAGCCTGAGTATGCTTTGATAGATACCATGCGCCGTATTTCGAAGGGTCGTATGAGATTTATATTATTATTCCACCTTTTCTTGTAGAAGCAAACGTGAAGCGTGGACGAAGGATTGTATACCCTGTAACTCCGCCTCTATGACTCCAGAGTGCAGACTCCTTGGAGTCAGGTCACTTCACCTCTCATCCATCCTTGCACACTCTGGCAGGTCCTCCGAGTCATGGCAAGAGATACTTCATCTAAACAGCTCCCAAAGGGTGGCAGTTGGGGCGGTACTAGTAGCCCCCTGATGAGAGCCTTGCCGACTTGAAACCGCACCCATCCCACCCCCTTGCGAGATGTTCCAGCAGAACGTGACGGCGTCCGGGTCGAGGGGATGGTGATAGAAGTTGCCTGAACTGCGGCAACTCGCGCCGTGAGCGCTTGATCATCCGACATCCGAGTCAGCGTTATTACTAAACCCGTTGATCGTCCACCCTCCACGGGGGGGAGAGGGTGTTTCCGTTACTCACTTCCCCTGGCAGTGGAATCCGGCCCGGATGTGTTGATGCAACGCCCTGTATGTTGCTTTCAGATTTTCGATCATCGGCTGATGACTGTGGCATTGTTTAAGCGCTCATGAGTGATGATCAAAAAGGCGTGCAATGCAGATATCGTTACGAACTCCTTCGTGTGTCTACCATCTTTCTTGAAGGTGCAGTTGCGCATGCTTAATTGAGCCAGGGATCCTCGTTATTGACTTCAACGACACTTTCGTCTTGTCGTTGACGATGTCGTACTATCCATCTTTCAATTTGGACATTCCCGTTCGGGCAAGTTTGTCACTTGACGATCTACGTCACAGTCATGGAGTATTCAGTTGTGTTGCATACACATCCGATCAGTTGTTACATAAACGGCTTGCTCACACATAGTCGTTGATATTGAGTTGAGTTGTACCGTCCGATCCGTTACTAAGGCCGTTGTGTCCACCCGGATGGCTACATTTCATCATATCCGGGTCAGCTCCGAGTCGCACATCAAAACATTGAAGACCTGACCTTAGGTCACGGTAATCTAATCGGACTAGCATTGAGGCGGTTAGCGGGCCGAAGTTCGTCACAAGGCCCATCATTATCCGTCGGTTTCATCTCTCTGTCATCTGCCTTCATCAATAGCCATCAGTATCATGATCTATAATTATACAGTCGGTTCTTTTCCCCCCAATGCCAGGTTGACTCTATTGCTATACACTGGTAAATTATGTATGTAAAGGTGAATATGTCGACGCCAATCTGTCCTAGCCGATCCCCAGATTCCCCATGATGCGTCTCGCAATCTTTACAATCATCCTTGCAACGGCTACCTCGACTATTGCAACGCCGATCAAGCTTGAACGGAAATCCAATGGAACAATGATACCACTTGCCAAGCGATCTCCGTGGTTAAAGCTTGACAACACCGTGGATGTTGACACACTCAACTCCCATGTCGAATCAGTCGATGCGTACGTTTAAGCCTCAATCTACTAATCGCCATTCGTTCAAGATGCACTTTTGTAGTAAAATGCTCCGCAGCCTCGAAAATTATGAGAGAAATACGGGGATGTCCCACTCTCTTGCCGTGAAAGGGGGCCCGAGGGAGATTCTAAACTCGGGGAAGCGCGCTGCCAGTGTCGGTGCCGCAGCCCTGACGGGTCATGAATACCGCCTTTGGTATTGCACCATTACAGTTGGCACTCCTCCCAAACCTTTTACGGGTATGCTTCTCTTTGTACTCCTGATATACGTCGACCTGACTTCCATCTCAGTTCAAGTCGACACCGGTTCTAGGTGGGTACATTCCATTAAACCTTTGCGGCTAGATTATTTGCTCAGTCCCACATAGTGATCTCTTCCTTCCGGGGCTCACTTGCGACGGTTGCTCAGGACAGGCCCGCTGGGACCCTGCTTCGTCGAGCACAGCCCATGCCAAGGGTCTGGAATTCGACATCGAATTTGGTGATGGGGCCGCTGCCTCAGGCGATCAATACACTGATACCGTCACTATTGCTGGCCTCACTGTATGTTCTCCGTCATTTCCGAACATGTACACATCTGACTGTCGAGTAGGCGGACACTCAGACCATCGGTGTTGCAACAATATACGATAAGATATCATCACCTCCAGATGGTATGTTGGGGATGGCTTTCGAGTCATTATCAGATTATCCTGCCAGCCCCCTTTTCGAAACACTTGTAGATGAAGGAAAGTTGGCTGAGCCAGTATTCTCAGTCAAGCTCACCCCCGATGGAGGTGAGTTGTATCTTGGTGGGACGAACGGGGATCTGTACACAGGTGATATCATCTATACACCCGTGACCGAAGAGGTGAGCTAGAGAGCCGAGTAGACGCAGACGTGAGCTTATGCTATCGAGCCAGGGATTCTGGCAGGTGAATATACAAGGAATTGGGGGTAGTAACCACCAGACAATCTTGAGAGATATAGCCAGTATCATCGACACCGGTTCCAACATGATCATTGGTGATCGGTCACAAGTGGCCAATCTACACATGACCCTCGGTGGAAAGAGCGTCGGCCGTGGGTATTATAGCTGTGAGTTCCCATTCAGTTTCAATTTGATGTTCCGGATCCATCATACGTCCTACAGTCCCGTGTAACAATTACCCGTCAATAAGCTTATACTTTGGTGGTGGTAGGACTTTCGAGATCCCTGCCTCGATCCTCAACCAGGGACCGATCCGGACCGGTTCCCCTGACTGCTTCAGCAGCGTGGTTGGTCGGGGAAATCGCGGTGAGCTTCCAATATCTTTCATCTCCGAGGATAGTTACACTATGCTGACCCGAGCACTGAACTCTTTCGTCCGAATCACCAGCATACTGGACCCTCGGTAGCGTCTTCCTAGAGAGCGTCTACACAGTGTTCGATTTTAACAATAAACAGGTCGGGTTTGCGAACCTTGTCTGATATATTGGTTTCACATGTACATCTTCTCCACGTTCGTCGGCGCCACATTCTTCATGTCATTTGAACGTGGACATAGCCAATGATCCATTGGTCATATCATGTTACCCGCCGGCAGCACGCTTATCAAGTGCCCAATTGTGTCGGAGAAATTGTGTCAAAATAAATGGTCTGGGGGACGTGAGCAGATCGATGTGCGCAACTCTATCGTACGCGCTGCGTTCTACTTCGCGAACAGTCATCAGTTAGATGGTAGGCGATCAGCGGATCTGAAACGAACCCGAGGGGTTCGTCATCTTCAAGGCCAGTTTCAACCGTTCACCCGGTCTCGCCTGCCTCCCCTACTTTCTGTTGTCTCGTCGCTCACTCAACGATAGTGCACAGACACAACCCATATCCTCGATGTCTTCCGCAGAGTAGGCTGTCTCTTAAATCGCTCCTGCGACACAAATGGCTCAAGGTGCTCCGCGCGAGCAGCGCAACCCGAGCGGCAAGCTCCCGAGTGTTTTTAATAATCGGTATGTCAACGATGCGGAGGAGAGCGAGGGCGAGACAGTATATGGACAAGACGATCGCAGCAGGTCAGTGACTGAGGGAGAAGCCCATGGTTTGGGAGGAATCAATCGTCAAGTGGGTAGACATAGGGGGGGAGCGGTTTTTCGCCAAAGGTTTGAGTGTAAACCTGGATGGGCGTGAGAAGATGGAAAAAGGAAGACCACAGCTCTATGATCACTACATCAACAACGCCAGTCCGTAGCCCACTATCCTAGCACTGTGAAATGAAATGGGTCAGCAATGACAAACAGACATGACACGGCCACGCTCAGTATACTATCACCTTCTCTGATGGCGTACGGAAATATACGCTCGTTGTCCAAGCGCAAACAACTAAAGTGCGACAAGCCCCAGCGCGGAATACACAGACCACTTGTGCATCCTCAGACACAGGCCCAACTGCGTTTTGGCGGGAGCGCGCATATTTATCGTCGGTACCGCTCTGATCTGGTCCAGGAGAAACAATGTCGACACAGTGCGAAGGAACACGTGTCCAGACGCGAACAGGCCAGGGTGCGGCGGCTCGGGCGTGAGTGTAGTCCTGGAGAAGCAGTGCTCAAATGAGACAGCAAACAAACTAGTAACAAACTAGTCGATGGTAGAGCAACGATACACTCCCCGCCCGAGAGGACGATCGTGCGCTCAGGGATGACGGCGCCAAAGAACCAGCGGGTGAAGGCGACCCAGGCGAGGGATGCAACGACCCACTGGAGTACGCAGCGAAGGGCCTGGGTGTTTCACGAGCTGGTGAGCCAGAAGAAGAAAGTGTGGACGAAGGATTGCATACTCTGAAACTCAATCTCGATGACAGAGCACAGACCCAAATGCCCAGCCCCACGCGCGCTCCATGAAGAGGACGTTGAGGAGATTGGACTTGTTGGCGAAGTATGCGTCAAGCTTTCAAGCGTAGATGAAGGATTTTAAACTCAACCTTGATGACAGTGCAGACCCAGAGTCAGCGACGTGTACTTAGAGGAAAAATCTACTGTATACCCTCGAACGAAGAGTATATCCGTGCAGCTTAGGGACCATTTGGATGAACGCGTGGAGGTTGTCGTCCAACTTTGGGCGAAAGGTCTGTATGGCACAGCTGGTAAGGACAACAGGTCACTGACAGAATGATTGCACACCTAAGCATAAGATGTGTTCTTCCAGCCCAACAAAACCTGTCCAACATTTGAATCAGACGACAGCAAGAGGGTGACACGAGAAAGGAGCTTATACCTTGGTCAGATTTCGTTTGTGGCCTTCCAGCGCTACCTCCCGGGATGCGAGATCCTACATTGTACTAGGACCGAAGTTCAGAAAGGGAGAACTTGTTCCTTCTCTCACATGGCCACACAGACCAAAAAAATGAATGACAAAAGTCCTGGTTCATGATGTTTAACCTTCACCACTAGTACTGATCCCGTCAGCTTCAGAAATGTAGATTGAGAAAGTCATAGTAAATGTGGCAGTACACTTTCGTCCTGTTTCGACGCTCACTCACCCGACACGCCGACATGAACTTCCTCACCATCCGCGGTCTCTCTCTGCTACTCCTCCCCTTCCTCTCCTTTTCCACCGCCATCAAGTTCGCCCTCCCGCCCGCCAAGTTCCCGACCGAAAAATGTATATGGAACGTAGCCCACCCACACGCCCTCGTCATCGTCACCGCCAACGTCGGCCCGGGCCCAAGCCAGCGCATCGACATCGACATCGTGGACTCGACGACCCAGCGTAACGTCTACCTCTCCAAAAAGGACATCAAAGGCGAGACGCGCCTCGCCGTCACCGCACATGCCGAGGGCGAGGTCGGGGTGTGCTTTAAAAATTATTTGGCACCGGGTACGTTGTCCCTCGTCCTTCTCTCCTTTTACCTGTTCTTTGTCACTCTCGTCTGCCATGTGGACGTGCACTGAATGTGGCGCTGTGTGTTCAATAGATGTTAAGATGGACCTCGCACGGAACATGACGCGCACGATTGACCTCGACATTGACATTGGCGCAGACGCGGTCGACTACAAGTACATCTCGTTACTTCTCCTTCCCCTTGTTCCTCGTTTGCTCATCTGTTGCCAGTGCCATTGCCAACCAAGAGTCTCTATCCGGACTTGAGACCGAGATGCGCAAGCTAGAAGGCGTTGTCAAAGAGATTGTGGACGAGCTCGACTATCTCAAGAAACGCGAAGAGCGGTTCTCCACCACGAATCGTGCGTGTCTCTTCTACTGTATCCTTCCCCGCCGTCTCCCCCACGCTGATGGCATGTCTCCTTCTGGTCTCGACCAGTCTCGACCAACCAGCGCGTGCAGAACTTTGCGTGGTTCACGATCGTCTCCCTCGTGGGTCTGGGCGTATGGCAGATCTTCCACCTCCGCGCCTTCTTCAAACGCAAGTACCTTATTGACTGACGCGACCAGTGCTATCCCTACTCTATATCACGAATGACGATGACGTTCTCGCGTGTTTCGTACATCTCCAGCACGGAAGGCTTATAAGGGCTCACAAGTATAATCACTACAATCACGATGTCTGATACGTCATTTTCAAACCGTCCATGATTTATGATTTAGTTACAGACTGAAAATGGATGGCTACAACTCCACGATAGTTTAGTTTGGGTCTCGGACCTCCGTTCTACATTATATGGTCAAGCAAGAAATAGAAGAGCGAGAATCGTTGAGGAGTATCAGCACATGGCGACATCGAAATCGAGGAGTAGCGTGGTTACTCAGAGGAGTTGGTCCGCGAGGAATAAATATATGAAAAACGAGTAGCGTGTTATCCATCGCCGCTCCAGGCCAGCCAGGGCATCTGCACAACGCCGATCTCGTATTCCCCCCCGCTCGCGTGACCTACATAACCCGGTGTACTAGAGGAAGAGGTGGCAATAGTCGCCGTGGGGTGCAGCGACAGCGAACGAGGCATGGCGATCAGCACAGCGACTTGAATGGCCTCTGGCGCTGGGCGCTCGACCGGTGGCGGCGGTGGTTTCGGCGGGCTCTCGAACCGCGGACGTCGGGGAAGGACGTATGCACGCAGCACCGCGCCCATGCTGCGCACCGAGTTATCGCTTGGGCTCCGCGGGGGCGTTTGCGGTGTCGTCGTGGCAGCAGGAGTGGCCGTCGTCGCTAACGATGGCAGTGGTGGTGGCTCTGGTTTGCGTTTCGTTCGAGATACGAACGCGGCAGATATCGGCTGCAGTCGATGGGCCCACCATATGGAACAAAGAACACAAGACGTGTGAAACGACGTGGGTCAGCCAACGGAATTCTCTTACGAACGCGTTCCGAAAACACGCGCCAAACACGAGAAATAACAATAAAACCCAAAAAAAAAAGAGAGAAGGGGGGAAGGAAGAGAACACCGACCTGTACGCTCTGCCACTTGTCCAGCGCGACGCGCGCCGAGGAGCCCTCGGCGTCGCCAGCGATGCGAGACGTCCACGGTTCCCAAAATATGGGACGCACGGGTCGTCGCCGCCGACCGCGTTTCCTCCCTCCTCCTGGACTACCACCCCCACCACCGACGAGAATGGGCGAGCTTCCATCCATAGCCTGTATCCGTTCGTCCCAAGCGGTCCCGATGAGTCGGAAGCGGTGCCAGGAGCCTATGCCGCACCCCACGAAGATGAGGAGGAGGACGACAAAGGTGATGACGAAGCCGAAGAAGTAGTTGGCGCTCGAGATCTGGGAGCCGGCACTCGCGGATGGTGGAGGTGGCGGAGGTGGTCCCGGCGGTGGGCTGCCTGCAGGAGGTGGAGGCGGGGGACTTCCTGGAGGTGGAGGGGAAGACATGCGTTGATGAATAAAGCAAAAATGAAAGCAAGAAAAGCAAGAAAAAAAAACGGAAGAAGAGCACTTGTACGATGACTAGTTATATGGATGTGGTTGAATATCAATATTAATCTTGACTGGGTCAGGTGGCTATGGCCTGTTTCAGGGATGACTCTATCGAAGGTCGTAACCAAGCAATAATTCGTTTGAGGTTCAAACAGCCAACATCGTAAAAGAACAAAGAAAAATAAAATGACTCGTCGATCGGGATGTGTACGTACATGACACCAGTGACTACCCGTCCACTTTGCTCCCGCTTAACTGACAAGTCAGCGCTAACTTATAATACAGAGCCATCGCTACATACGTATGTACTTCTTGTATTCGCCCCTGGTAACTTAAATTCCACGACTGTCACTCATCATCATTGTCCACACACCTACAGTCCCGAAGAAACGTGTATTAGCCAGCATAAATAGCGTACCCGTCCGTATAATTATACCTCCAGTGTTCCGGCCTGACACGCGCGAGATGTTTTCTATGTTTGTCCGATCGATACCCGCGACGGACTGAATCGCCGAACGAACCGCTGCCATATGCTGGGCCGACGCTCCCGCATCGGCGGTCTCGTCTTCCTCGTGCCAGTGCGCCCGCCGTCTACGTCATACTCACGCTCGTGTTTGCCTTGCCAGTGGATCGGCGGCATCAGTGACGGAGAGGTGGTGGCGTGCAGATCGGAACCATGATGGTCTCCGGCTGGGCCATGACTAGCATGGCTACCACTTCCCACGTAGCGCCCATCCGCCGGCGGTACGCCAATCATATTCATATCCTCGCTTGACCGTCGTCCACGTGGCTGCACGCCGGCGGCGACATACGGTGACAGGACGTCATGCTCGCCATGCCCAGGCTGCCTCCGAGGATTCGGAGAACTGCTCCTCGTACCCATGCCCAGATGTGGATGAGATGATTGTGGATGTGACTGTGACTGCGATGACGAACGCGAACGTGCCTGACACCCTGCCTCCGCGAGGCAACGCGGTGACATCGGAATTGGCATGGGATGATGGTGGTTATGATTATGGGCGACTTCGTGATAACGTGGCGGAGGTGGCATCATGGGAGCAGGAGGGGGAGGAGGAGAGGGTGCTGTGTATGTGTTCATGCCTGTACCTTGAACACCGGGCATCGTCAGGGACGTCGCGTAGGGTGCCTGTCCATGTCCGATCATCGCACTAGGCGACGGCCGCCTTATCAAGCCACACGGCGCTGGCGGTGGTGGCGAAGATGGCGCGAGGAGAAGGGAAGAGGCAGGGGGCGATAATTCCATACGATCCACACGGTCTAGACCCATTGGCGCGTCTGCCACCTGGGGCAGCGGTGGCAGTGACGGTGGTTGGTATACTGGAAGAGAGTCAGGGAGGGTGGACGAAGGCATGTCAAAACCTTGACTATAGTGCCCGTGCCCGATGGGAGTAAGAGTGGTAGCAGGAGAGTGCCAGTATACCGTGTCTTGTTGCGGTGGCGGAGGGGAGTAGTCCCAATCTTTGCGAGGAAAGATCACGCCCGGAGGGGGTACGATAGGGGCCGGGCGTGGAGCGTACCCGTTTCCTTTCCCAGCGAGTGCTGGCCGCGTTTCCCACCGACGCGGAGAGTACGTCATTGAAGAATAGATTCCGTACTGCTTCTGCTGCTGCGGCTGGAGCTGTGGTTGTGGCATCGGAATAGGCATCGGGTACTCAATGCGGCGGCGGATGTCGTCGTGGAGGACGCCCGGCAAGCCTGAGCGCAGGGCAGGATCGTCGAGATAGCCCGAGTGCAAAGAGTCATCATCTGCGCTCCGACCTACACTGTCACAGTCATCGCTGTCATACATTGACGCGACTTCCCAGTCGTCATAGTCCAAGTTGTGTCTGTAAACCGGTATAGACATGGGTCCGGAGGAGACAGAGCAGCACTCTGTCGTCACAGAAGAGACGAGGAAGTGCGGGTGCAGGAAGGAAGACGAGACGAAGGAAGATACTCGAGTCGTATATCTTGAGGAACTATACTTCAGGAAAAAAAATAACAAAAAAGGATAGCTAACAGATGCAGGTAAACAGCAGCCTCGACGCGGCGTGCGAGCCTAGCTCAAATACCTCAGGGATCAGGACACGTTCTGTGGAGACGCTGGAGGCCACGACAATCCACCGTGGGCGTAATGTATCGGATTGTGAGCATCGTGACCGTTTCAGGCGACCGCTCATACGATCGATATGAAAGCCAAGATAAAAACGACAATCAGATCCAGCCAGTTACTCGTTCATCGACTTGATTGCTATCATTCGGGGTCGACAAACACTCCTGCAAACGATGTGGACACGGATTCGCGTATATGAAGTGGGTTGATTCGGAACCACCCAGGCCTGCCAAGGCCACTTGAGATGCCCAAAATTGGACACGGAGTGTATTGAAATGATGACGTTGATTAAGCTTCGCGACGGAATTGATAGTAGGTAGGTCCCTTAGTCCCCCTTTTCACGACAAGACAATGCGGCAAACGCACGCACGAGAACTTCGATGGCATCGAACTTCGACTGCATTTCATGTAAGCGGGCCCTCCGTTCACTGCCCCTATCGCCAGTTTCATAAAGCGCCACAAAGCATGGATGCTGTAGAATATCTAAACCCAATCATTGAATCACTAAACTTTGCAGTAGCATGTGGTTTCGCCCTTATAATTTGGCTAATTACTCACAAAGCTGACCTAGCTCCACGTTCTCCCGACGGTCCTTCCAGCTTCCACACAATCGCCGACGCTCACCCCACCCACCCCCGCACCTACGACTTCCATGCGACCATTCCAGGGTTCGGACGTGAGCGTCTGCTTTAGCTCTTCCATCCGCTGTAGATGGCCGACGGCATATAACGGTATGCATCTCGTATTCAAGTGAACTTTGGAAAACAGTGGCAGCGGCAGTGGCTGTCCAATCTGATCCGAGAGCTCAGAAATCAAGATCGGGATATCAATCTGCGGAGCGACCGAGCCGCAAGCGTATGGACCACCGAGCATGACAGTTATCTTGACGATTCCTGGGGAGTCTTGAGCGGATGTCGAAGACGAGTCAAAGACACAGCCTAGGATCCCTGGACCCTTGATTGCAGCATAATCATTATGGGGACGAGGGACAAGGTAGCCAAACCCATCTGGGTGTAAAGAAGACGCGGATGGACCGAACACGAGGTTGACAACTGTCACAGAGGAATATGTGTTGGTCGTAAGATGAGGTAGAGGTGCTGCCGGCGAGAGTATTCTTCGCAATTCAGGGAGCGGAAGGGCAGAGACGATATGCGATGGAAAGAGGGTCTCTCGTGACGACGTTGTTACCTAACAAGATTCAGTGTCAGACGAAAACGTAATGTAGATGAACGCAATCACCTCGAGCCTGTTAGTCCTTGAATTAAGGCGAAGTCCCGTAATAGTAACTCCGCTGTACATGCGCACGTTGGGCTGTTTGCGGAGGTAATCAACGAGGGTGTTTACGAGCGTGCCCATGCCGTCTCGGAAGGTGTAGACGGAAACGTCTCGCATCTTATCCTGCAAATCTCCCAGATCATAAGACGTATCCTCGTTCGATTGTGGTCCACTCAATGCAGGCATGAAACCGAGCAGGACAGACCCACGTCCGCGCCCCTCCGCATCCCACAGGGAAGGAAAGGTAGAACGCATGCTCAGCCTTCGGGAATCAGCCGCGTATATTCCGTGAACGAGTGCGCTCCCAAACACCCGTGCAAACTCGGGACCGAATCGTCTGGTGAAAAAGTCGTCAACTGACTCATCGTCGATTCCCAAGGGTCTGTTCCCGCGCCTCAGCGGTTCCTGAGCGAGGGCAGAAAGGAGGATGCGAGCCAAGTGCCCGCTAGACCCCCAGAGCGATCTGACGATCTCGAGGGGCGACGACGGGATGCGGTGGATCCCCTGTGATCCGGGGACGTGCAGGAAGCGGTTCCTGGCAGCGGGTGCGGACCCGGACACTGTAAGGAGCGAGTCTGTCAAGCCCAGGAGATGAATCTAGCCTTTGCGGCGGCCGTCAACGAGACTGCCGTATTCAGAGGTATACGACACACCAACTCGAGGACGCTAGGCGCATTTGGACGTAGCGTCCGTGGACCTGCCTCAAGGAGGACGTCTGCATATTGACGATGACCTGGCAGGGCCAGCTTGACCCTCTGGGAACGCACCCAACCTCCGAAGAGAGTGTCCCTGTTTATTAGGAGGACGTCTGTCTTTGGGAAACGTCGAGAGAGATGAAATGCAGCTGAAAGGCCTGACAGACCCCCGCCAAGGACTGCTATCGGTCCTATCATTTGACTTGATTTCAACGGTTGTAATAGCCTGATCCATGACATATGTACTCACATCCAAAAATAGAAATTATTTCACACGTAGTATCGAACACGTCGCAAGGTCTCGTGCTTCTTGTACTTGGTTTACTCGCAACCTCTTCCCAGCGCCAGCAGCAATGCCGCAGAAAAAACTCACCCCAGAGCCATCTGTATCCGTCACAGGCTCTCGTCGGAGCAGTTTTACTTCCTCTGAAAAGCCCCCAGGACCTCTCAGTATCCCTGTATCTGTGGACGAACGTGACACTATCAAGATTAACACCGCAAACTCGACCGACCTCAAGAACACCTGTGACGATGCGTTGAAGCGAGTACGTATTCCTCTTGTGTCCAATCAGACGTCACTTTTCAACCGCATTGCAGTATTTGTCGCGTCCGAACTTATTCAAGCAGATACACCTCCACACGGATGTGCGACTCACGCTGGGCTGGGCTGGCGTGCTCATCGCTGCTGCCACTGGTCTCTATGGCTGGAAAGTTGAATTCGAGCAGTCCAAGCCTGCGGTCTGGGCCGGTTTCATAACGCATGTCGTTTCATTTAAAGCACTCCCACCCTCGTCTCTGACATGCTGCCTTTTTCATTTTTTGGATCACCTCTAGTTATGTCATCCTGACGTCCCTTCAGGCACTGTATGCATACTTTATAGAAGGAGACATCGTGTTCGTGGGGAGGCGCAAGACGTTCTCCAAGCGGATAATAACTGAGCGTATCACCATCTCCTCGCACACCACTCCCGCCTCTACTTCCTCTTCTCAGCCATCGCCTGCCAACGCTCCCTCTTACTCGCTGAACATCACCTACGTGCAGTCTACGTCAAGTGGAAAGTCGCTCCTCGCCAAGAACCGCGCACAAGGCTCCAAAGAGTACAGCGCATTCTTTGATGAAAATGGCGTCATGGTTCAAGAGGCGTTCGAAACATGGGTAGGAGAGCTCGTGGAGGGTACTATGGAGGGTAAATCTGCTTAGGTGTGGATATGGTTGGCTGCGCGCGGTATACAATATTGTAGGATGCCCAATGATATCTTTGACTCGATTTAGCGCCAACGTGGCTGGTACATGTGTCTTAGATTGATTAGCGCATGCTAGCTGACTTCGTGTGCACCGATCGAAGGATGCATTATCGTAACTTCCTAAATATAGTTTACTGCCAACCAATTTGCAAGTACAAAGATCAGTGCATGGCAGATCAAGAGATTACGGATATTGTACAGTCAATAAGCTTCCACCTGGTACACTACTGACATCCGGCCAAACGAACAGTTCATCATAAGATATATTACACTTCCTGACTTTCGAGGCTTTGTTTCTTGGTTTTGTTTGGAAGAAGCTACAAGAGACAGATAACGAATGAGGAACCACCTTCCTAACCAACAGGAGAAAGCTTACTGCTGGGTTGATATATGGTACAACACCACCCTCAGAGATGATGACGTTACCAAGAAGTTTGCTTAGTCTACAAACAATACATCAGCACTAGAAAATCACAACGGATAAGGCTGGATAACCCACTCCTCGTCATTCCTAATGGCTAACTGGAGATGCCGTGGGTTGATGCGGCGCTTCTTGTTGTCGCGGGCAGCATTGCCAGCCAACTCCAGAATTTCTGCAGACAAGTACTCCAGCACAGCTGCAAGGTAGACTATGGAGACCACGATCGTGTCAGAAAGATGAAATATGAAGCAACAGAAACACACGGACCTGGTGCACCAGAGCCGATGCGGCGGCCAAGCGCCGACTTTCTCAGATTGCGGTGAATACGACTAACAGGGAACTGAAGGCCTGCTCTGTGAGAGCGGGAAACGCTCTTGCCATCGCCCGAAGTGCCCTTTACTTTACCGCTGAGCTTTCCTCCCTTTGAGCTGGTTTTTGCAGGCATTCTTATTTTTGGGCTTGGATGGATGGATAATATGGAGAAGAAACGCGTCTCGCGTTCTTCAAGTTTATATAGCGTAATTTCGTGGTGCACGCGTCGTCGTGACGCGACAAGAACAAATAAACGTAC
>JBBPLX010000029.1:30324-84549 GCA_038090015.1 Leccinellum albellum
CATAGGCATCACGTGAGCATATATTAGGGGCTGCGCGCTTAGATCAACAAGTTGAACAACTCTTCATCATACCACCCGTACTCGTAATGGCTCCAAAACCAGCATCTACCACAGGCGGGAAAGCGCCTCCTTCTGTAACCGCCTCCAAGCAGCCCGCCAAAACCATCGAGGGCGCCAAGGGGGCAAAGAAGACCGCCAAGACCGCAGGCCCACCAGCCGTTGGCGAGGAGAAGAAGAAGCGTCGAAAGGGCCGGAAGGAGACTTATTCGTCATATATCTACAAGGGTGCGTCCAGTCTCTGGAACATTGCTATCTGATCACGCGACGACCTCCCCCTAGTTCTCAGGCAGGTGCATCCTGAGATCGGCATGTCAAACAAGGCCATGTCCATCTTGAACTCGTTTGTAAACGATATTTTTGAGCGCATCGCAACCGAGGCATCCAGTATGCTTGTTAATCACGTCGCGTTATGTAACTCACGTGATCCCTTACAGAACTCGCTGCTTACTCGAAGAAGTCGACCATATCTTCCCGCGAGATTCAGACCGCTGTGCGTCTGATCCTTCCAGGCGAGCTGGCCAAGCACGCGATCTCGGAAGGCACCAAGTCTGTTACAAAGGCAGGTGGTTGTTACTTGCTCGACACATCTCTACTCATGGCCTCTCAGTTTTCTAGCTCCACTGGAAAGTAATGCATACAAGTGCCAAGAATGGAGTCATTGTCTTTATACTACATGTATCGTTAGCCAACGTTTTTTCAGGGTCTGCAGTTTATTCCAACTGTATGTAGCATGCATTATTCGTCACTTATGTTTAGTATCAAACCGTCAATTATTACAACTTGGCATCTGAACATTTGAATACCATGACAAGTCGTCTCTTGTTTGCTTTGAACGGAGGGTTCACATTTGCATGTAAGTACTAAGCGTGGATCGTTCCGTCTCACGGAATGTCGTTTCATTTCCCACCCAGTGCTCCGACACCGATGGCAATCGACGGCCCGGTTCTCTGCCCAAGTGCTACAAGCTCTCGAACACTTCGAATTGGCACTTGGCGGACGACAAAATGTCTGAGAAAGTCAGAATATTACCATTAAGCCCTACCCGGCCAACCGGACTAGACGACGACTCAGAGTCAGTCTTGAATGATGTCCGTGGGCCCCGAGCCACCAGTCGAGTCGAAACACTTGATCACCAGTCATCTGGCACACACCTCCATTGATCCCCGACGCGTCCTATTTTATGATGACCTTGCAAGAGAGGAGTCCATGTCCGAGTCGCAGGACATCCGGCCCGCTGGCACCATCACAGCCGCAAGCCTCAGCACCTCGAGGATCGAGGTGTGGGTTGCGTTCCCGGCTCGGGTATTCATCTTCAAGCATACACCTGTTCGGGATGGGATCCCTAGCACTTCCGCGGCCGAACTGCTGGCTGTTCTTGCGCGCCCAAATACCTAACGAATTCTTTGAATGGGGTGGGTCCGAATCCATCAGCGACCTCGCTTCCTGAGTGATTAACTGAGACACAGGCGATATACAGGCATACAGACGATGCTTCTACATACCGCGGTGATCCGGTCCTGAGTGGCACAGTGCGCGCATCGCCTCTTCGTTTATCGTTATCGTTACCCGGGCCGCGAGGCTGGTTGTCGTCATTCGTTATCGTCGTTACAGTTACATGGTTGCATGGAACGACCCACTGAGTACTAACGCAAAGGACACGGTCCCTATTCTGCGCTCCCAGGACTCGGCATGTGGGACATCAAGGGGCAAAGAAACTGGGCGTTCCCATCTGGCAGCTGCTAAGTGGGAAATTACAAGATTGCCTTCGCATGTATAGTTTAAGGATGATGGGCGACGACCATCTTAGCGCTGTCCGCGAGGCGGCAGCAGAACGGCAAGTTTTCGCCACGGTTGGGACAAGCTTCGCGGCCGGTCAGTCAACTAGTCGCCTTGTCCGTGCGCCAGACGTTCCAAATTCCGAGGGATGATGATGAATGACCTGCAGAGTGGATATATTTACCCGAGCCCGACATCCTACGGTCGACCGTCGGGCGCGTGAGAGAGGTTTCGTCCTCTTGGATTAAACTTTGACGTCGACTTCCACGGACAGCTGCGCAAAGGAATGGGTCCGTCAACTCGGTCTGTTCGAAAAGGAAGACCTGCACTGTTCTTCGAAGGTGAGTAGTCGTCTACAAATATTACCCTTTAGTCTCCGAGGACTCGTTCGCTTATCATTGACAGCGTTTGTGGGACACGTCACCCAGAATCCTGCTTCCAACCTTCCCGTCCGAGTTCGCGGACTTCCACCCCTATTGTGGCCGGAGAATGACTGTATTCCAGACACGACTCTAGACAGTTCTTCGCGGGAAGAATGACATAGGACGTTGCCGAGCTAGACGTGCGTGTACAAGAGCGAAGTGATGTGCCCACGGCCCTGATCGACGATCGCATCTCTAGGTCTCTCATTACGGTGGTATCCCGTACGGATCACTGCGCTTGCCGAGACGTACGACGTCGTGCTTGTGGCGCACTGTCCGGTTGAGCCCATGGCACTTCGCAGCAAGGGGAGCCCGGCTGAATTATGAGCACTCAGTCTCAGGTTTTTTGTGACTAGACTTGCATTTCCGCCCAAGCCAAGGCACAAGTTGGCTGGCAGGTGACACAGTGAACGTACGGGGCCACTGAGTATCTATCTCGGTCCTCGATGCTATCAGATCTGCTACGATAGCGAAGACGCAGACCTCTGCACATACCTTGAGGATCTGGATGGGTCCGCGCGGACATGTCCATGTGCGCGTCGTTCGGTAAGTACTCGAGTTGCCAGCGCAAAAGGGGCATGAAAAGAGCAGTGTGTCTCACAGAGATCTATACCCGTTTGAATTATATATTCAGTCTCTACCACCACCCACGCGTCCACGCCGTGATCCCGATCAATGATACGCTTGCGCGAACGAGTTTGAAGTTCGAACATCACGGCGCCACCGGTACTTCCGATTCATCGATCGTATACTAGTAGGCCTCGGGCTCGGGCTCATCATCATCGACCGCAGCAGCCACGCCCAGTCGGATAAATCACAATGGAGGGGCAACGGTGGGAGTCTCAAAGAGTGGCTGCCTGGCAGTTGCGTTCACGACGAGAATTTGAAATGTTTTGAATTGATAAACATATTTCCAAGGGGGTTTCGCTCGTTTTGTTTTTCAACAGATCCGACGTCAGCCGTGTGAGCGTTGCACCGCGTTGTACAATGAACATTTGTCAGTCAAGTATCTTGCCCGCCTCTTGAAACATCTCTACATTTGACACTGCTTGTAAAAAAGCGTTGCTGTGCTCGAGCTCGGATTTGCCAACACACGCCTATCGGGGGAAAACGGTTCCGGCGATAAAAATTCGCTCAGGATTCAGACAAGACATGATATCTCGAGACCACTCCGCACGCATGATAAAAATGGGAGACGATTGCTTAAGTTTTGTCCACACTCCGAAATTACTCACACCCGAGGCAGGCTTTTTGGTTCACCTGGCAATATTTTTTCCCCGGGTGCGGTGCCACTATCATTCCGCCCTCCCCGCGCACTGGTGCGGGAGTATACCTTATAAAACGGCCTCTTCCATATCAGCCGTCGTTACCCCGTAAATCGTACTCACCGTCTCAGGACGCTATTCGTTCCGTCTAATTGCATACCTAGTCCGAACAATTACCCATCGTGGGTTGGGTCTCCGTTCTGATTCTCACTCGACGAGGTTATAAACCCACCTTCGCATTGAAAAGATCGCCAGAAGGGGATTCCACTGCTACCATGACAGTCATGCACACCCATTCCCCACCCACTCGCGTCCATCGATCCTCATTCGCCTTGCGTACATTCGTCTCTGCCGGCGCACACGACACATCATCCGAGCCATCCCAATTCGGGACGCGGGCCATCACCCCCACCATTGGCAAATCACGGGTTCTCCCTTCTCTTCCTGCAGAACTCTACCTCGAAATCATAGATATCATTGCTCGCCGCATACCCCAGACACCATGCCGTGAAGAACCCTATGATCCCGCAGACTTCCATACCCTCTTTGCCTGTTCACTCGTGTGCAAGCTCTGGTTGAACACGGCGAGGAACGGGATATGGGCTAGCGTGCACCTGAGCGGCGGGAAGAAGACCATGGCGTTCGTCCGGCTGTTACGTGCGTACACACGCGAAGCAAATGACGCCCCTTCGACATGGAGCTTACCCAGCTTCGGACACAACGTCTCGCACTTGTCCCTCCTGGAGACGCGTGGAAACGCCTGGGATCCGAAATGGCTCGATGATGCCCTCCCGCACCTCGCAGTACATCTCCCCCGCGTCCGGAGCCTCGAGATGGAACAGGTCACTTGGGAATACCTCTCCTCCAGATCGCGCACGGCTTGTATACGGGCATTCAGGCATGTGAAGAACCTTGCATTGCGTGCGTTCGTGTTTCACACGATAAGAGACATGTATAGCTTCCTCGGGGAGTTTACAAAGTCGGAGGTGCTTATCCTTGATGGAGTGCACTGCACCAAGAAGAACACATCCAAGTGGCTCTTCGATTCGGTTGTAGATCAGGAAGGGAGTACCAAGCTACCTCCGAGGAGACTGAAGGAAGTAGGATTTCGGAACGTGCCTATGGAAGCTGTCTTGGAGTGGATGATGGCGGGCGCCGAGCATCGGCATAAAATAGGACTGGCTAGACCCAGAATCAAAAGTATTAGAATTGGAGGGGTGGGTGTATCGGAGGCTAACGTCGTCGGGAGATTCTTGAGAGGCGCGGGAGATAGTCTTAGGAAGGTGTACATCGGGTTTGACACTGATTTCGTGGAAAGAGGGGGTGAGTGTCAGGTAATGTCCAGTCTTCGAGTGTCAACTAACCATGTGTACAGATACCCTGGTGAGAGAGATGGAGCTCGCCCAAAACACAAACCTAGAAGAGTGCCACATCTTTGGACTTGTCGTTCCGTCACCACCGCTAGTGGACCCGTTCGAAGAGCCGACAATGTCACAAGTAGCGCTTAAGGCGCTGACATCACTGCTTTCGCAGATCCAGTCGCAGATGCGGGTGCTGTCACTAGCGTTGTATCCTGCGGATCTGCGTGCGATATCATCGATCGATTTCGAGGGACTGGCGGAGGTGTTTGAGAGATGTGCATGGTCTCATCTGGACGAGGTGCGGGTCGTGATATCGAACAAGGAGGAATCTAGACTTGGTACTGTTGTTAAAGAGCGGTTAAGAGTCTTAAACGAGCGAGGTGTGTTAAAAGTGAACGTCGGGTTCGACGAGCGAGAAGTCTTGTAATAGAATATTGTTATTAGTTCTCACGCATCCTTTGTCGCAACCATGGCTGACGCAGGTAACGAAATTCGTTGCAGCCCCAGAATTCTTCCAATGTTGACGAGAGTCGTCTCAAAGGCTTCTTCAAGGGCACTTCTGCCGACCAAGATAGGCGCTTCTCAGACAAAGAACTTAAGCTCCTCAAGACAATGAAGTTCCCTCCAGCATTCGATAAAAAAGTCTGTCGTTCGCGTTCCTCGACGACCTTCTCACCCTCTTATCTTTTACCAGGTGGACATGAAAAAAGTAAATCTACAGGTCATGAAACCATGGATAGCTAAAAAGGTAACCGAACTCGTTGGTTTCGAAGACGAGGTCGTTGTCGAGTACGCCATGGGGCTGCTTGAGGACCCGAATCACACCGTAAGCATTGCGTGATGCCTATTGTCGACCCCACCCGAAATTCACCCGTCGAATGTGTCTAGACCCCTGATCCTAAAAAAATGCAAATCAACTTGACCGGTTTCCTCACGTCTTCCACCCCGGCCTTCATGACAGCACTTTGGAGCCTGTTGCTCGAGGCACAGGATTCACCCGCTGGCGTCCCAAAGACATTTGTAGAGGAAAAGAAGGAAGAGATGCGCAAGGCTAGGGATACTGACCAACGTGCCTTTGGTGAAAGAGACCGCAGGGCTAGATTAGATGAACTTCGTGAAAATGACAGAAGCGATCGTGGTGGCAGGGGTCGAGGTCGAGGTCGCGGCCGCGGCCGTGGTGGCTTTGAGGCCAGTGGCAGAGGTAGAGACAACGGCTGGGGTGGGCGCGGTGGTGGTGGTGGTGGTGGAGTACGTGTACCTTATCGTTCAACGCCTCAGTCCACTAATTCACTCCTCAGCGCCAGGGTCGTCGATTTTCTTCGCGTTCCCCACAGCCGCAGCGCCGCCGCTCCCCGTCTGGGTCCCCATTTGATGCACGCAGCTCTCGCTCGCCACCACCATCACCTCCCCGTCGGCGTTCTCGCACACCTGCCGGCAGACGTCCTTCACGCACGCCTCAAAGATATAATTCACCCCCGGCTCGCCGCTCTCGATCCCGCTCTCCTCCCCAACGGTCACGTCGCCGTTTCAGCCGCTCGCCCTCTCCTCGCAGACGCCCCCGTTCCCCTTCCATAACTCCTTCTAGAGGTGGTTCTCCACCACCTCCCCCCGTTCGAAGGCGAAGACGTTCCCTCTCTCGTTCCCGCTCTCCCCCTAGAGTGTACAGTGGTGGAAGAGAGAAGCGCCGCGACAGTCGGAGCCCTCCACCTCGCAGACGTCGTTTCTCCAAATCTCCAACGCCTCCGTCAAGTCGTTCACCCTCGCCCCCAGTTCGGTATGGTCGTCGTCGCAGCCCAAGTCCGAGAGGCGGTCGCAAGGGTGGGCGTGATAGTTCTTCTCGCTCTCGTACGCCACCGCGTCGTCGGGACTCTAGGGAACGTAATCGCGCTGTAGAAGGCATCCGTCGTATCAGGAGAAGTCCATCCCCTGCGGAAATGGATGTCGAAAAGGCAGAAGCGCGCTCAGAGACCCTTGATTCGGACCTTTCTCAAAACTCGCGTGGCGAATTGAAGATCAAGGGTCAGGCCAACGCGCGAAGGTCTCATCGGGGTGACGACGTGATGCAGGTTAGTCCCTCCTATCCGTCTCTCGCTTCCAGCTGTTGCTAAAATCTTCTTCCCATGGAGTAGGGCGATGACGTTGCCACGAAACAAGAGTTGATGAAGCGCGAGAATGAGCTGAAGGAGCGGGCCTTGAGGAACAAGGTGATTAGGACGAGAAAGGCCTCCACTGGAGGCATTGGCGCTACGTCCGGCTAAGGTTAGAGTCGCCCCTGCAACTGTGCTACTGTTTGTCGTCGTGGTCGGTATATCTTTCGTTGCCTTTTCTTTTGCCCTTGCCATGTCCCTTGCTGATCGCAAAGTATCCTCATGCCTCATCCTCGAGGTTGCTAGGACCAATTGGAGAGAGAACAGGAACTGTCCTATCCTGGACTAGCGAGCATCTTTGATATAGTTTTTCCAAGTTTCCTTCTCTCGTTGACGTCTACTCAAGTGTATGCATGATTTTATAGCTCTTTCCAATGATTCTACCCATCCTTCTTTCCCTCCGTTTACCACACTGATTGTCGATTACTGCTGCCCCCCGAATAGACTATATGCACTATTAACCATACGCAAGTCCTTGCGAGAACATTGAAGTAGGTCTTTGTCTTTTACTGATGCGCGTCTGACCACAGAGCATGGTTCTTTCTGGCTAATAATGATTGCAACCTTTAACATCATCTTGGATGCATTGAGATATGAAAGATAGTATGGCATAGAAAGTATCACATAATCACACTAGGATTGAGCTCCTACTTGGATGGTTGACTGAAGTACATGATGAAATTGGAAGTGACCATTAAATCAATTAATGTCCTCTTGTGGTGTGAGCACTCTACTATTGGAGTACAGTATACATACCCAAGCTGGGAGTCTAGGGCAGTGGAGCCAGAAAATGCCCTAAAGTGGGCATAATCCACTTGATTTACAGTTCCTGGTAACTTGTACACTTATACAGGCAGGATCTATGACAAGCAGTGCTTATGAAGTTGCATATGGTGGGCATATATATGTATAGTTATATGGGCAGGGCAGTTTGAAAGCCAGCTATGGATGACAGAGACAGAGCAGTCACAAGATAGCAGATGGTGCATAAACTTCAAGCTGAGTTGGCCAATCTTGTAAGTTATTTTCACTTATCTTTATATTTTACTCTTTATGTATAATGTTGATTATTTAACAGAAATTGTGTATGGTACATCCAGTTGCACTGTGGCAGCTGCAGCCTGGTGGACAACAATAGGCATACGATCACCAAAATCTTCAACATATACAGCTTCAGTGAGCTCATACAGGGACAGTTGGACTAGAAATGGTAGTGGGCAGAATAGTAGATGGCTGGACAGTAGACAGTAGAGAATCAAGACAACTAATACAATAATGAATTATTGGAGTGGAGACACTCAAAGAAAGATAGAATAGTACCACTCAAGAATGGTAACAAAGCATGGATAGGGCATACATAGCTCAAGGGGGAGTGCTAGAACAAGCTGCACATGACCAAATGAATTATAACTCTTCTCAAGGAGAGAAAGCCCCTCAAGGAGAAGATCAGCTATCAGAAATATATTGATTATATAGCATAATAGTAAATTAGCAATAGAGTAGCAGTACCTGCCAATCATAGAGGACAGAGGAAAGCTTGTTAGTGTAAGCCTGAGAAGTCAGGAACCACATAATAAGACAATGATACCTCCAAAATGCTCTTTGACTTGCATGACTGACATCATTGTGGCAAAAGAGCCTGCAGCCCTTATCTCCAAGATTATACATATGCTATATAAATGTTCTGAAGACCTCATGCTACATGCTCCAAGCCTCCAAGTGTTTGTCTAACTGTAATAAATCTAATACAATGTAAGATACATCATACATCCATCGATCCAATCACTGATCATGCATGCCTGGCATATTCCTATCATCCCTGATCACACTCAGCATATTCCTTCAAGTTTGTATTCCAGTAGTGACCTATAGGCTGTATGTATTTAAGGATGGCTGCTCTTGCCCTGCTCCCCCATCAATTTTATCCCCATTCATGTTCTGGTCCTGAGTGCTGGCACTAGTGCCCTTCCATACAATTTAACTACATTAGTCATCCAAGAGACATCATCAGAACACAAGTAGGAACAACACATCCATGGGAAACCATCACCACCAGAAGCAGCCTATTCAATCTTGCTGACTATGAATCATTGACAAAATGTACTAGGAACTTGTATTTTAGGTGTGTTTGTTTCAAGTGATCAATTGATGACTTTCAAGTTAATTGCTTGTATAGTAAAAATGTATGCACAAAGCAGCTGCTGAATAGTTGAAACACACAAAAGAAGCTCTATAAATAGAAACATCATGACCAACTCCAAGACTTACCATTTGCAGCAAATTCACCCTGGGAATCTGGGAATAAATGCAAAAATTCTGTCCAATTAATTAACGAGCGGAGGTTTAAACCTCACAAGACCACTCGACTAACCGAGCCAGGGTCCATCAATTAATTGCACGAGTGTTGGTTAAAGCCATTAAATGGCTTTAAAGGGTGCACACGAAAAGAAGCCTGACCACCTGGAACAAGTGAAGCACTATGAGATTGACACTCGTCCCAAAAACACGCCATTCAACAGACCAACGTTACAACTCGGTCTAGAGCACAATTTAAGACGACGTGAAAAAGAACAATGTCAGTGGTCCGCATCAGATACAACCGCATGAATTCCTCCATTACAAATCTCCGTCGTCTCGACCGCCCCAGACTTTGATGGGATGCTCACTACCATGTAGCATGTTGATCGGCGAAAACAAGCACAATAAAGATTCCCAAAGATCGGAGCCTACCCCCTTCGCTTCCATGTGAACTGTAAATCTGAACCCTCCCCACGGATATTACGTTGCACCGTGTGCGCACGCTTTTCGCGTGCACGCGAGAGAGTCAGAGATCTGAATTAAATCGGAACCGGGGGGCGGAAGGGGCATGGCCTACACGTAGCCACATCACTGGATTGTCTGAGCCTCCATCAGTTCCCTTTCAATAGATCCGATCTCGTCGAAGGTGCTTATTGCTCCATCATCACCACCCCCTCTCTTGCACGGTGGAAATCCGGGCCCGTGATGTGAATTGCGGGACGCGAAAGTAGGCAAACGGAGCTGTTCAACTCCTTAACTCGAGGTACTCCAGTCCACTCCCAAGCTCTTCCAGATCTGCATCGACCCTCGTCGCTTCCTCAATTTTGTCTCTGTGACTTGAGAGTGCTCCGAGGGCTGATACACTTAAGCCCGCTTTCCCTCGCCAACGCCTCACTTGGCGATACAGAAGAGCCTTGATGTCGTCCACGCTCTGACAGTCATTCAGCGCCAGCCGAAACTTCGGATACCACGGACGACGTTCACTAGGCATCGTGAATGATTGATCGGCGTCAGTTTCCCATAAAATAAAATGAATTAGAGAGAAAGAACAAGGAAGAGCGCTGGGTGGAAAGAAATCTAGATCGACGCACCATTGAAATGCAATGATGGAACGCACGTGCGCTTGCATCGTCTTGACTGTCGCCACGCCCTCGAGATGCTCGCACAGCTCGAGGTACTCCAAAGCCATGAGCACGGGATCCCTGACCGCCTCGCCGGAAAATAAGCTAATCGTTCCCGTCCCCACGGCATTTGCCGACGTCAACGAACAGGAAAACACGGGAGCGGAATAAAGGAAACAAAGAAACAGAAACAGAAAACGCACCACGGATTCCCAAGTAACGTCTCTCCGACCATGACGCCATCCGCACGTGTGTAGGACGCGTTGTGCACAACGTCCGCAAAGGTCTGCACATTGCCGTTGCTCACGACGGGGATCGCAAGCACTTGTTTGAGCTCGCGTATGGCGTCTAGATTGGCTGCGCCTTGGCGGCGTCGTTTGGCGGATACATAGCGTGCGTGCAGAGTGACCCACGATGCGCCAGCGTGTTCAAGTAGACGTCCAAAGTCCGTGGTCTTGGCTGATGGGCAGAGGCGGATCTTTGCCGAGACCGGGACGGTGAGAGAGTGAGCCATGGATGACACTATTTCATCGATATTGACAAAAAGAGAAGTTTAAAAGTTTAGTGATCCGAACCAAACATAAGGCTAATCAGACACACCGATCGACTCCACCAACGACCAATCCTTCTTTGTGAGTAGATACCCTCCAAAGTGACCTTCGCGCGCATGTTCCTGGGGACATCCAAGGTTCAGGTCTGAGAGATGTACTATAAATGAGTGGGATTTTCCGAGAAAGTGGAAGCGATGTTATTGACGTCCTGCCAGCTCCAACGCACCTATCCCATCACAATAGGACTGGACGCGTCGCGCCGCTCTCACGACCACCTCTGGGTCGTTCCCACAGAACTGCACCACCACGGGATGCGAACCGGAGTCCCATTCGGAGAGTGTGGATTGAAGATCCCGGAGATGATGATGGAAGTAATCGAGGTCGTTAAGAAGCTTGTGAGGATCGAGCATCTGAGTGTATGCCAGCGTCGCGCCGTGTCGCCGAGTAAGCAAGCGAAAGGGGGCATCGCTTTGATTGACCATCGGGGCCGAGATAGCAGTCAGGTCTGGGATCATCGACATCGCCGTTGCTCAAGCCTGCTGGTCAAAGGCCCCGCACATGTGTGTGAGAGTCGATGGTAATCTCGCTTTGACCAAACTGGTGCAAACACCTCTGGCGTCTCGGTCCTGTGTGAATAATCCAAAGATCCAGCTAATAAATTATGTAGTCGTTTAAAACACTGAAGGATACATAATAGATAGTAAAAGTATTAGGAAACAACGCGTGAACCGTTTGCCGGGGGATAAAAGTATTGAAAAATGGTATACACAACCCCCGCAACCGAGTAACCGAAATAAATGCATGTAGTGGATATAACAAATGGTGAGAAGAGAAAGGTTATGTACGACTGATTCAGTGATCCTAGTAAGATGACTCTACGTATGCAGTAAGCCAACAACAATGAGAATAAGGATTCGAAAGAAAAGAAAGAAACGGGAAACAAACATACACCCCAGAAATTTTTGATAGAGAAATCATTGTACGTTACCCAAAGATACCCTTATGCCTCCTTCGACCCCTTGTTCGTTGCTGTACTGACTTCAGGATCCGACTCTCGATGAAGCAATCCATTTCTCTTCGGTAGACCACCTTCACATTGGGCAGAGGTCGAGCGTTTCATAATTTGTGAACCTCCTCTGCGATTAGCATCATGCCAGCCTTTCGGCGAGGGATCAGGTGACAGCCTTGGAGATGGACTCCGAGGCAGGTTCTCCAAAGCTCTTCCCTCGCGATCATTTGATACACCAGGCTCCGAGGTAAACTCATGCCCCTCTTTGAGAATGTCGTCAGCAATATTGGACATCGGCGGAAAGTACCCCATATCCTCATTCGGTTGGCTGATAGGCGGGAAGTACCCCTCGACGCCAGTATGCGATTGTCCGTTGCGTCCATCTACAGCATGTACTGGTGCTCCCACTGCAGGGTTCATCCATGACGCATGTGGCCAAAATGTACCCTGAGTCATCGTCACCCCAGGGGTCAATGCAACACCAGGTGTCATTGGCACCGATACGCCAGGCATGGTCACGGGTACTGCTGCAGGCACCATTCCCGGTGATAGCGGCACCATAATCCCTGGCGAAAGCGGAATACCAGGCGAGAACATGTGGGGGTGCATCTGCGTATATTGCATCTGTTGTTGAGGAATACTCGAGGACTGTGGGTAGCATGAGGGCTGGGGAGGTCGTGCATTCGGCTCCTGCTTCGTGGGATTGGTCTGTCCTCCATCGTATTGGATGCTACGCAGGCTATACCCCTCACCTCCATTGTCCTGCCGTACGTACCCATTCTGCGTCGGAGTCTGCGCTTGGGGTGGCAAAAACGTGAATGGAGGCATGCTGGGAGTTATCGGAGGCAACCCATGAGGAGTAATAACACCATAGTGCATGGGTGTTGCATGCGGGTATGCGCCATACTGCGGGTGGCCAGGGTGATTCAGCGGGCTATGCACGTGGGCAGGGTGGTGGAGGGGACTGCCCATCGGATGAAGGAGAGGACTGCCCATTGGATGCGGAAGCACAGGGGTGAGTGGATACCCTGGATGATAAAGCGGGCTCTGGGGGTGCGCGTGTGGCGAGAATACTACACCAGGCGGAAGCGTGAAAGTAGCGGGCGGTGGGGGGAGTGAAATCGGACCCGGATGACGAAGAGAGGATGATTGGATGGACTTTCTGGCATTTCCCTGAGGTGACGACGAAGATTGAGGTTGCTGCTCCCCAGATGACTTCCTCTTCTCTTCCGCAAGTTTACTTTGAATTTTGTTAGCACGCCTCATCCCGAGACTACCGAGCGCCGTTGCCACATGGTCGATACCACCGTTAGCTTTGCCTGGAGGAGAGTCCTTTCGCAACTGAGACTTCGATGTACCCCAAGCCGCATCATATGCATGCGGGGAATTGGTATTGAAAATAGACTGGGCCAACAAAGACGCCTCAGGAGGCGTCCCTCCCGACGTGCTCCACGGGGGTATCGGAGTGCCCGAGTGACTCGGAGAAGCTTGAGCACCTCTATTTTCTGGGGATCCGATCCTCGAAAGTCCTGGTAGACCCTTGCTGGCACTACCACCGTCATGTAAACGTGGGGAAGTATTTGTTGGAACCGATCCTGGTTGTAATCCTGACTTCGAAGCTGGTAAACTAAGCGTCATGGCCACAGGTAACGAAGCAATCTTCGAGGTTTTCGTCGCAGATAGCGGAACCGAAGCCGGAGGTGTCGGCGTGTCGTCCGCCAAAAAGGGCGCGCTCAGATAAGTGGACGACCTCTGGCATGATGTGCTCAAGTTAGAATTTTGCGAGCTCGTCGAGCTCGCCGAAAGATGCTGCGAGGTACCTGAATTAAATGGATGCCTTTCCGAGCTAGCAAGCGAAAGTCTTTCGGAAGCGCCAATGCCAAAGGAAGGTTTCTCCGCATTGGCAGCGCCAAGCGACGGCCTCACAGAACCAGAAAAGCTAGTTCGTTGTGACCCAAAACCAACTCCGTCATTCAGTACATCCCCCCTCGATGATGCCGTGCCCAAATTCGGCCTACGAGACCCGCACGAAGAAAAACTCGAAGCTTGCGAGGACCCAGCACTCAAGCTAGGCCGCGGAGAGCCGAAACTCGAGCTAAGCGATGTGAGAGAGTCGGGAGTTAGCTTGGTATCATTCAGGTCGGTAACCAAAGTTAAGTCCGTAACGCTTCCCACGGGGTCCACACTAAAGTTGTGCACTGAAGAGCCGCTGCTGGATGACACTTTCGCAGATACCGGATGCGGTGATCCAGAAAGAGAGTGTGGCTGGGATAGGGGATGGGAAGAAGTAGCAAGTATAGGTTGTGAAATTGATACACCCAAAGAGCTCGAACCTAGCGATTGGCTCTGCGAGTGCAGTAATGTAGACGACGATTGTAGATGAGACGGAGATTGAGCCAAGGTATTGTGGGTTGGCAATAAAGGCGACTTGTACGATGTACTGCGAGGTCGTGCGAGAGGATCCAATTGAGCAGACGCCAAACCCTCCTCAAGGCGAGAACGCTGAAGATCAAGGTGTAACTGTGACTGAGCAAGTGTATCTAGGTGAGGGAGTGATCGTCCATCATGAGTGCTGAGAACATCAAGTCGCAATAACGGTGATGACAATTGAGGAAGCGTGTCATATGGAGGGAGAAGCGAGCTCGGTACACTTTGAGGCGAAACGCCGAGAGTAATGTTTTGTGACGAGTGCGCAAACTTGTCATAGTGGACTTTCAACGGTCTGCCATTGAATTCATACCTACCGAATAGGAAATAGTGAGTAAGTGAATATCACCGATGAACAAGAACGGAAGTATAAAGCGCAGCACGCTTAGTCACATTGCCTCGACTCCGGATGGGCCTCGGGAGAGGAAAAGTTGGCCCGTTCGTGAGGATGGAGTAACGAAAAACATGAAACATGCCAGGCCAGACGGTCTTACAACTTACCCGTCAAACATTCTTCTTGCGCGTTCCGCTCCGTCTTCTGTTACAAAAGTGACCGTTCCAAAGCCCCGAGATCGACCATCGGGGCCCAGAGCAACGTCTGCGCGTGTCACGGCACCCGCCGCGCGAAAGAGATCTTTCAGATCCTGCCATTGAATGTGGAAAGGTAGCTTTAGGATCACGTGAGCAATGTGGCAGAGAGGTAGGAAAAGTATCGTCGGTATTTCCGATGTAGTGAAAAAAAAGACGTACATTTCCGACGAAGAGGGTGCGCATTCCCGTTCCTCCACTCAACAACTCACCATTTCCTGGGAGGCCCATTGCCAACTCGTCGAGATTGTTTAGGACTCCCAAGACAGGGATATTAAGCGCTTGCGGTACGAGAGGCACGGAAGCACTGGGAAAGGAAGGATCGATACTTAAATCTGGATCGAGTGGGGCTCCCAGTCTGTCTGGACGAACTTCCAGGACCCGGGTTTGCCAACAATAACCGTTGAACATATCGATGGCACGACCGGCATCCTCTGCTGTGGCGAGAAGGACGGTACCGTAGCCACGTGAGCGATTATCAGGCCCTAGCGATACATCTGCGCGGAGGACGGTCCCGGCACGACGAAAGATATCTTTAAGGTCCTGCCATCGGACGCGATATGGAAGCTAAATAGGACGATCGGATGGGTTTTCTCCGAAGGCAAGCGAAAGGCGACATACGTTTCCCACGAACAGCTGGGTACGCGTGTCCCGAGGAGGTCTGTCGATGGAAGAGTGAGAAGACGTCGCCATTTTGATGATTGCCTCGATATCATCGCTGGTAGGCGTCGATCGGTGAGGAGGTGAGGGATCTTGAGAAGGGGATGAGCGGGATGGCTGGGGGGGTTCAGGCTTTTGGGAAGATGTGAGAGGACGTGTCTGGCTAGAGTTGGAAAGAAGACGCACGGATGTAAAGAGTGACATGCCTTGGAGGTGGAGGAAGGGAGCAAGAAGGAGAAGGCCGGTTCATGTACAACACGGACGCTCCACAGTGGCAAAAACAGGGTGCACACCTCTACGTCAGACGTCATTTTCCTTTTATAGTAATTATTACCTAACACCCTCCCGCTCGTCGTCGCCCCCGACGAGCCCGCAGGCACCAGGGCTGTGGGCTCTCAGCCCCCACATTCCCTTCACTCCACGCCTGCGATCTGCAGCCCTTCGACCCGTTCATTGTGGAGCATCAGCCCGCCTCATTCTTCGTCCAATTTCCAAGCCATTGGGCGCATGACATGAGGCTATCCAATCTATCACTGCTTATGTCACCACCTTTTCTTGCCGAGCAGCCCCCGCACGGGCAGAGCTCGATGGATTGACCATATGTACCAGTGGTTTTCGCGAATTCATATATTCAAGCTTCATGCTCTCCACACTTTACAATTACCCAATCATAGGGTCTCTCAGGGTTTGGGGTGCCGAACGTGTCCAACGGGCATTAGTTCTGACTCCACCGTCGAGTCTATCGATCAATTATGTCCTGACATGAGGCGGCAGACGAAGACGTTCTAGCGCAGCGAATCCCATCAATCGACACTTCATAATGCGCTCAAGAGAATATCATAGAACAGGAATCATCAGTTGCGAAACTAGGGTATGCATCGGATTCCGCAGGAACGTAGTAGCTTACAAGCACGCATCATGAACAGGAAAAATGGGAATTAAAGCACTGATATTTAATAACGTTCTAATCTCCATCAAAGCGGAGTATTCTAGTCTGATGGTATACACTTTCAGATCTTCCCAATGAGAAGATTCTTGATCGTCTCCCGACCCGTAATGCGCACGGTGTGGTATAGCGTTGGGATATCAAGTGTAGATGTAAACGTGTCCGCGAAGCCAAACGGCAACATGAGAGGAATCCATCCTATGGCTCACGTAAGAAACAGGCCACCATGGTTCTGACAGTTTATGTCACTAACCTCGAGCATACTCCATCGCGAAGCAACCCTCGTGCATCTTGTATTGTTTCGCAGTCCCCCGTCGCAGGTGGTGGACATCACCAGGTTTGTACCTCTCCATTTCGAGCGCACCCGGCGTGAATGCCCACTGCTCGCCCTTCAGAATATGAAAGTAATCGTCTGCCGGATGCAATCCAGTGTGTCCCTCGGTACCGAGCGGTGTACCAAAGATGATGAGGTACTCTGTAATAGATGCATGAATGATATACATAGCACCCATAGCACCTCCTGCATTGTTCAACACCCATTCGGAGGAGTTAGGATTGATTATAATCTGGTTGGACGGTTGTGGGAAGGTCGACGTGAGGTTGGTAACAATATGTTGAATCATGCCTTCCATGTCGTCCGGGTATGTGGCAACAGCGTCTCTTGCGAGCTCATGCAAGAAGGGTGGATTCAGGACATACCACCGATCCTGTAGTAAGCAGTTTGACTTCTAACTACTGTAAAGGAGGCTCAATGTGTAAATAACTCACCTTGATTGAATCTAGCCAGCCGCACGCCACACAAAAGACGCCAAGAATCACAGCTCTCAGGATCCATTTCTTAAAATAACTCCCGGACGACGAGGAAGAGTTGGTCGTGGAACGTGACTCGGACATAGAATATCGTGAGAGGTGATTGACTTCGGGAATGGACTGACAGAAGAAGCAAATGCGCTGAAAGCAATGACTTTATATGCTTTGCTCTTGGGTGATATGGTACGATGTCGGAAAATGAAAAGAAAAAAAAAGATCACATATAGACAAAATATAGGCCCTCCTTTTTTCACTCAATGATACTCAGACCTTAGAGTACTTTGTGAGTAAGCTCCCCGCCCTGCTGAGTTTATGAACCAACACTCCCCGGGCCGAGCTTGTCTAATCCAAAACAGCATTCCAACCGCAGCCCGTTCAGGACGAACTGACCGCGAAAATATAACTCGATGATCCATTGACCGAGAGTGAAAATAAAAAGAATAAGTACTATAGAATACAGTACATCCTACACCAGAGAACAATAATCTAAGTAGAAAAGAAACACAACTTAAACTTCCTGGCTCTCCTTCTTGCCCTTCGACGTCTTGCTGGGCAGAAGTTCAGGATTAATAAATGGTACAACACCACCCTGCGAGATCACAACATCGCCAAGGAGTTTGTTTAATCTGAAACCCCCTGAATAAGGTTGTTTCACACGCAATTGAGCACACGACCTACTCCTCATCGTTTCGAATGGCAAGTTGCAAATGCCGAGGTACAATACGCTGTTTCTTGTTGTCGCGCGCAGCATTTCCGGCCAGTTCGAGAATTTCTGCAGCGAGGTATTCAAGGACAGCCGCGAGATATACTTTAAACCAATTAGCCATCTCTTCAAAGGCAAACTCTACACCTGTGCCTACCAGGTGCGCCATTTCCTATGCGCTGAGCGTAGTTTCCCTTCTTCAACAGACGATGTACACGACCAACAGGAAACTGAAGACCAGCCTTGGCGGAACGCGACGTGGACTTGGTGACCTCACCGGAAGCCTTGCCACCAGACTTTGCTTTGCCACCTTTTCCGGACATTGTAGATTAGTGATTTGGAGAAATTTTTGGAAGGTGAGGAGTTGCGTGCGTCGCGGTGAGGGAATGAATATGTGGGCATCAGGAATGTGTATGTTTCCCTTTATACTCACGGAATCCAGGTGGACAAAATAAGGTTTGCAGATCAACAAACGCGCGACGCGTCGACGCGTCGTGGGTGACAAACACAACCACACGCGTCTCAGGAGGTATATACTTGGTCGCACACAACAAATGAGTCCCTCACATCTCATATATCGCCGGCACATCTCTCGACTCCTCATTGCATAACAATATCTTCGCTATGGTTGTTGCTCCTCCTTCTACTGCCTCCAAAGCTCCGGCCAAGGCGCCTGCAACGAGCAAGGCCAAAAAAGCAGCCAAAACTTCTGGTGCACCGGCATCAGCAGCAGCAGAGGGCGAAAAGAAGAAACGGCGCAAGACCCGCAAAGAGACGTACTCTTCATACATTTACAAGGGTGTGTGACTCGTTTCCAGGATTGTTCGCCATCTCATTTTCGCTGTAGTCTTGAAGCAAGTCCACCCTGATACGGGTATCTCAAACAAGGCTATGGCCATTCTTAATTCCTTCGTCAATGACATTTTCGAGCGCATAGCCACTGAGGCATCCAGTGGGTCCAGGTTGTTTATATTTAAGACATTGTTGTTCTTACCCTGCGATTAGAACTTGCCTCATACTCCAAGAAATCCACGATCGCATCACGGGAGATTCAAACGGCAGTGCGCCTAATTCTTCCAGGTGAACTCGCCAAGCATGCCATCTCTGAGGGCACGAAGAGTGTTACCAAGGCAAGTTCATCTCATTTTTCAACCAGTTTGATTGTAACTTGTGTTCTAGTTTTCAACGTCTGCCGCCAAATAGATGGAGTGCCATGTAGTTTTATATTTACGGTGGACTTCGGGGCTGTTGTATATTAGTTGTATGGCGTACTTGATCTATTAATCAATCTCCCCAGCTATCGCGAAATATTGTTATCCATGGTTTAATCACAGGAGCAGCCAATACGAATGTCCTCGCTTGGAATCCGTCTGCGCCAATTTTGCGTGCCCTCCTATGTACTTATTGACTCACGACTCGGAGCATCAAGGAATGCCGAATTAGAATTTTGGGGCATGAACGACATACTGGCACTGCCCACGAGTTCTCGGATACGGTATCGATTTAGAGTAGATGTGGAAAGAACAATGGAATGACTTGCTCCGTTTCAGTTCGCATCGATTCGAGGCGCGGGCCCACAACCAATAGTATTCTGCCAAGTTGAACTCGTAATTGGGAGGCCACAAGAGCTCCGAGCCTCGTACTTTGTGCCCCAACAAAGAGGCTGATCATGGCACAATTACATAATGTCTGAGTTCAATTTCGGCCGCGTGCAAAACAAAACAAAAAAAGTCAAAAGGACTTTTTGAAACCTTAGCGCTTAGGATCCGAAACGTCATTGCCGGCCCCCACCGGACCGTAAATTCATGTCCCCTGCCAAGGTCGTCGGAACGGCGCTTAGCGTCGTTCTCCCAGCAGATACAATCTGATGGCACGCGGCGAAGTAGTAATACGACTTGATATTATACGATCCAGACCGCCTCGATACGCAAGACGAGTCGAGAATCAGGTTGGAGACTGCCTTTTTGGTGGGCCGTGACACCGGCTGACGTACCAGGAACCGCCAAGGAGCCCGTTGTCTCTCTCTCGAGTCACTATCCTACCCGTAGTAATCCACTTACCCAGGGAGAGACACAAGATCTTGGCCCAGAAGGCCCTTTGAGAGAGTCCAGCTGGAGTGACAGCACTTTACCGCCCGCCTTTGACAAAATATGATTGCCGAACGCCCCTCGGTTGTGCACGCTCCTGACGAACGGACAGTTTCAAACGAATGCCTATCCCCCGCTAAGTGACGAGACGGATAACGAACTGCAGTTCCTGCAGTCGGCCGAGAAGCTTGCCGCACGTCCACGCTAACGCCCTGAGTTTGGGGTGGTCTTGATAATAGCGGCGGCGCAACGGAGCATTGGCAAACTCCTCAGACGTGACGCAGCAGTTACCTCCCGTACTAATCCGGGGCTGCCAAACCTTATAGGCAAAAAGGAAACCGGCGGAGACCAAACTTACTCGAGCTTACTCCGTCCTCTGGGGCAAGTTAACTTTGAGTCACAGCTGACTAGTCCTTTGTGGATACGGCCTCGTTGACACCTATCCCTATGTGGTATATTGAATCTTTTTGTTCAATTCAGGCAGGAATGTATTGCTACGGAGTAGACAATATCCGGAACTCGCCTCAACGTCATTTCAATGGATGAAATTGAAAATGCGGCCTCAAGGTCAAGTAGTAAGTAATAACATAGCCACCTGACCTTCTCCTTGATACCAAGTTTAGTTAGACAAGGAAGGACAGGGCTCAAAGTTGAACTTGCGGCCTTGCCTCGAGGCTAAGATTTCACCGATTAATTTCAAGCTGCGTAAAACGGGTCAAGTTACTCGTTCAAGCCCCGGCCACGAGCCTGAGGAAAGGTCGAACGGATACTTATTTACGTGTACTTTCCTTTTACAACCCATGCTTCGGTGGACCAATTCTGATCCTGCCTCCGTCTCGGCGCCCTTGTCATCAACATACGTCAGAACGAACAGGCACTGCAATGATGACTTGAGACGCCCCCCGCATATGGCAGATCAGCAACAAAAAAAAATTCTATCATCCGAATCGATACCTGAGCTCACCCTCTCCTTCGCCGCAATCGGCGAGTTCGTGGCATCACGGACCTTCCATTTTCTTTACGTTGGACCTGTAAGCCTGGTTAGACCTCTTCCGCTCTAATCTTCGCGGGAGAAGGCTATTTTTTTGGAATAGTCCATTCACACGTCAGAAATACCGTGACTCGATTGACAGGTACGGTACGACAACTTATCCCCCTCCTGAAGAGTTGACCACACGTGTCTTGCTATCTCGCCTATGTAGAATGAAGATAACTTTGATGTTCACAAATCGAAATCGATACTGCTGATCGATGACCTCACGAGAGCGGGAGCGAGCTGTGCTCCCTGGTTCGGATCATGCGATGGGGTGATGCTGCGAGCAGCACAAGAACATGAGTATTATCGATCGCAAACGCTGTACGTGTATAGAGCCACATGATGCTCGAACGCCGATCTACTAGTCAATATACTAAGGATGTGCTCTATAACTTAAGTGGTGCTGTTGAAACACTCGCATGCTACTATGTCTACCAGAGACGACGGAATGGAGGCATTGCCTGAAATATGTAGTGGGATGAGTTAATATCTAATCATGACCTTAAGTACCATACTATCGTGTTCATCTTTTCCGCGAGCCAGAAGTTCGAAGGCACGTGCTGTGTCCTCGAGGCTCAAGCGATGTGTTACCAGCTTTCCGATATTCTCTACCTCTCCAGAAGCAAGAAGGGAGAGGGCGTCGGTGTAGGTGTTGGCGTAGCGGAAGGACCCCTGAATGTCGACCTCTCGCAAAGCTGCCGTTGACAGGGGTAACATAACATTTCGGGTACCCATCCCAACGAGCATCACTTTGCCGCCTGTGACGGCAGCCTGTTTGACAGCCCTCGTAAGCATTCCACGTCAGTAGTATGACCAAAGTCTATGCTTACATGTATTGACATCTGGATACACGGTTCGGCTCCGGTGCATTCGAATACGACATCAAACCCATCTGGAACTTGGAAAGCCGCCAGGGCTTCTGAAACATTTTCTGCGGCGACCCGTAGTTGCTCTTCGGGGTTTTTTGCCTTGTGAGCGATGGACAAACAATGTGTTTGCGAGGCAAAACCGTTGTCCTTGGCGAAGTCCAACCGTTGTTGGTTGATGTCAATGGCCATGACTTCGGAAGCGCCATATGTTTTTGCGATGGCACATGCAAGGATGCCGATCGTGCCGACGCCAAAGACAAGAATGCGCTGGCCTTCACGGACTCCTGCGCGTCTGCTGGCGTGTATTAGGACAGAGAGCGGCTCTGCGAGTGCAGCCTCCTCGAAGCTACAGTTATCGGGTAGGCTATAATGATGGATGAGACGAGGGTATACGGCGGACATGCGAGGACTACTCACGGATGAAGGACGTGTGCAGGATGGTTCATGCGAGACTGAAGCGTCCCGTCTAGATGTGGAAAAGTTTTGGCGCTGCTAGCAAACCGCAAGCCTTTGCAGAGGTTATAGCGTCCAGACTCGCAGTAATTGCAATGCTGGCACATGATTCCTGCCTCAATTGCAACACGTTGACCCGGCACGAGATTTTTCACGCCAGGGCCGACTGAGACGACCACCCCTGCCGACTCGTGACCGAGGACGAGCGGCGCTTGGATGGCGAAGTCACCATTTCGGCCTTCAAGGTAGTAGTGAACTGGAGAAGCATGTAATAAGCAACGGCATATGGACCCGAAAAGAAGGACACGTACGGTCACTCCCACATAAGCCCGTCGCCTTTACAGCAACCTGGACATGGTTGTATTGGGGCGGCCAGACAGGACGCTCCTCGACGCGGAGGTCTTTGGGACCGTATAGGACGGCGGCGCGCTGAGTATGAAGTTGTGCAGGAGACATGGAAATGTAAAAGTGGGTGGAGGATGGCGAAGAGGTGCCATTGAGATAGTCTTATAAAGTTTGAAGAGTAAACGATCCGTGAGGAGACTCGCCGGGAGGAAATATTATGACTGCTCAAAACGGGGCATCTTAGATCTGATCGGTCCGGACCGTTCTTCCGAGATGTGTCAAGTCGCGCGATGACATAAGGCCGTCACACCTATCAAGGTCTTCCCGTCACGCTCTCCCGATTTCTATTTCGAGTTTCTATTCCCCAAATTTGTCATACCCTGTTTTGGACGTTGACGGAATTCTCCGGGTCCAGATATTTTCCCCTTTGCTGCTGTTATATTTTCGCTGCAAAATGGACGGTTGGATGGGCATTTCTTTCATATTCGGAAGATCGGACCATTCACCGATCAGCGGGGTAGATCAGGCGGACCCCTGTTGTGCAGGAGGCAATCCTGTGACATGAATTTAAGACAGGCATGCAGGGTGCTGTACCACCTCATGGATCCCACACCTACCCTCCCGTCGTCCAAGCTGTTCGACTTGTCTGGTCAGAATGTTCTAATCACTGGAGCCACTAGAGGTAGCGTCCTCCTCGTGCTCAGATATGACTCTCCCTGAATACTCGTTCTTCTTCCCCGTTTGTACACTGCCACGCTTTCTTTTGATGGGCCTTCAATTCTATGAAATCAAGGCATTGGTGCTGCCTGCGCCATAGCATTGGCAGAGGCCGGTGCCTCTATTTGTCTGGTCCAGAGAGACCCATCATTGGACAGTGAACCGAACACGGCCACCGCGGACGCCATACGTGCTCTCGGAATCAACGTGAAGATCGTCAATTGCGACCTCGCAGACCTTGACACAGTCCGAGGACTCTTCGAAAAAGCCCTCGAGATCATGGGTGGCGATATTCACGTTCTCGTCAACTGCGCTGGCATACAGCGGAGATCACCGAGTGTCAGCTTCCCAGAGAGTGACTGGGATGATGTATGTTATCTCTTCACATTGCATCCGTGGCCAATCTCGTCCTCCCCGTCACTCATATGATCAAATTCACAAACGTCTTTTGACTGGTTGACTTCTTAGGTTCTCAATGTAAACCTTAAATCAGTTTGGTTACTATCGCAAGCAGCGGGACGCCACATGGTGCCTTTGCGGCGAGGAAAGATAATCAACTTCTGTTCTCTTTTGACTTTCCAAGGCGGCTTTACTGTTCCTGCGTATGCTTCCGCCAAAGGGGCGCTCGGGCAGCTCACCAAAGCCCTCAGCAATGAATGGAGTCAACACAACGTCCAGGTCAATGGCATATGCCCAGGTTATATTGCTACAGACATGTGAGATATATTAAATGTCCTTTCCTTCGTCTTTATAGTGGGTTGTTTGCCTGGCCGTGTGACTTGCGTTGCGGGACTCGTCGTCAAACAACTGGAAAAATATTCTTATTGCGGGCTTAACTATCCGCTGAATGGTTCTTCTCCTAGGAACGAGCGGCTCTTGGCAGACGAAACACGGTTCAGACAGATCTCAGAGCGAATCCCGGCGGGGCGGTGGGGTGATCCCAAAGATTTCGCGGGACCCGTCGTTTTTCTAGCGAGCAGCGCAAGTCAGTATGTTTGCGGAGAGCTTTTGGTTGTAGATGGGGTGAGTCGCTCCATCGGTGATAAATTATGGTGATCAAGATCATTGATCACACTCCAGGGATGGATGGGTCGATGATCCTATGTTATTGAAATATCACAACGATGTCCTTCACGCATAGAAATGCCGCCGATTCTTTACTCGTCGATATCTAATAAATGTTCGACACAGCTCTAGCAACGTTCTTCTTGACGTACTTGTTTTTATCCTTTTATGTTATCTTGGCTGGTAAAGGGCGGCGACCCGGATGGGGTCAATGATACAAATCTTCCAAATGGAGGGATAACTGTCCCGATTGGGGGATAAACGTCTTACCGGTCACTTGAAAGGACCATCGCCGTCAGGGTGTGAAGTACTATGCATTGTAATTGGTGGAACCGCTTGATCAATTATCAACGTTTCAAGCTCGAGCGGTCCTGTGCTAACCCGATTCAACCTGCTGGTCGAGTACTGAGTCCGATTCACGGCGAACTTTTGGCACTAGGCCTTCTTAGTCTGGTCATGAGCGTTTATAGCCGGGCCGCCGGTCCCGGGCGAGAAAACCATATCAAAGATTGCATATGGACCAAATTCAGCCAATGTGTGCTCACAGCAACACGATGCCCCGAGTGACCACTACCCAGTCAGTTCCATTACTTCCAAGGATAGTACATCCCACGTCGGATCGCACTGCGGCCTCGTTCAGCATGCAGACGCGGCGTTCAGCTTGGGCCCAGCATTAGTTGCTTGCACTTCTGGCCCAAAATGGAATTGATCTTGATCGGAAAATTGCTACATAGTCGCGTGTTTCCGAAGCTCTATCAGCGACGAGATAGATGTAATGTGACTGGCGCGACATTGTCACCGCAGGTCACCTGCGCATCGACAGAATGACCCTAGTTTCAGAGCATACAGCGAGGGTTTTTTCATTGTCCGAATGGAGATCGACAAGGACTTGGAAGGTTCGAAGAGTGACTGCTGCGAGTGGTCGTGGGTGCGTCATTCAGTGATGATTGAAATCCGGAGGTTTTCCCTGAGCTGCAAGTGATTCCGGTGGGAATCAGGCGTGCAGAAATCACATGGAGACTGGCGGCCTACCGTGTTCCGTCCCCCTAACACTAGTGCGAAGAGCAACATCCGAGAAATATGTGCTTGCGAACTCTGCGGCGATGTGGCCATACCGAGAAAACCCCTCAAGCGATTCGACGCCTCTGATATGCTGTTTTTGTCTCAAAACCGTGGATTATTCCCTTTGTATCCATGATGAGTTCTGTTTCGTGCGCTCCAGTCGGCTGTCAAGTACTATTCTTAGTAGGTTATCCCCTGGTATCATCATGATAGCTTTCGCTCAAATTAAACAATTTACCCATCAAATTGGACGAATACAAGCAGGTTGGCGAGACAGTCCAGAATCTTCATACCCCACGTGTTCGTGGAGACGGTACCCTGGGATCACCTGAGCGCTGGTCATGTGCTATGCATCAGTGGGTTCACTTGCTTTGCTACAGGGGAAGCGTGTGCAATGTGGCTGACCAAGTTACAAACTGCTCCGCATGGAGGTCGACCGGGGAACATGCCACCGGGGGGGTGGTTCAGTCCTTCAAGCTGCCAGACACACGATTCGAGATGCTGGAAAATGTGCCCACGCTGAACGCTGAGGCTTGATGGCGGCTGGGTGCTGTCCTAACTTGTTTACGAGCGGCCTCCGAAACATCTTCCCATCAGTGGACCGTACACGCTTGTCAATGAAGTTAATGACCGCCACCTTCGAGAATACGTGCAGAAGTCATTATATATAGTTGGCAGTGATGAATCCTTGCCGAAACGACTGCTCGTCGTTGCGCGAACCGAGCCACATGTCTGAACGCGATCATCGCGTGGCTTGAGATCTGGAACGTTGAGGGCGCGGTTGTATGAGGGAGAGTTCTCGAGGAAACTTTACGGCAGTGAGATTGGCCGATCTCATTGATGAACCAGACCACAACATCCTAGTTGACTGCAGTATAGCATCCAAGTACAGTAGTCTAAGAGCCTGAGAATCGTTACGAAGAGTCGCCGGCGCTGTCAATATCGGGTTTGACCGCGCCACGGTCATCTCGAATCACAAGTATGTAACAACAAAACCCAAGACCGAACAAGAAGTTGGTACCGCGTCGACTACATTTGGCTTCCATCATCCATTTAGGAATACCGTAATCGTGGTTTTGTATAGCCGCTCATTGTCGACTACTGCAAGGGGATTGTTGATGTACAACACAGCACATCGGATTTGGAAAGTTTGACCCCAGTCGACGAGAAAGCTGAATCCTCCGCTCCAAACTGATCCGCGCTGGGCTCCCTCGGAACACACCAACCAATTGGGCAGTGTTAAGTGTTCGTTCATGTCATCCGCGGGAGATGATAGGGATGTTCTAGATCATGCCTTCACCACGCGGAAATGACTTGCGGTTCGTTCATTTTATGAGTTACGTTCCTGAAACAACGCTGTCACCTATTGGGCTCTAGGCTCTCTCTTGATCCCTGGCCTGGCGAATTCCTCGAGTGTCGGAGTCACTCGAGTAGCGGTATCAGCTTACATGGGGAAATCGCGTGTCATTCGCCTGGTTGACAGACTGTGACAGTGCTATCTCTTTCATCTTCCTTCCACACATCTTGCTAAGGCGGGACATCTTGGCCGCTGTCTCATGAAGGTTAGGTGAGCTCTGCGTCCTCATCTTCGACGGGGGTAGTAGTTCCTACATAGTGCACCCTTTTCGGGAGTGCACCTTGACATCGGAAGTCATCGTGTCTGCACACATCTTCACGGTTTACCCAATTTGTGAGCGCTGCCTTGTTGATGCATACTGATTGCCAGTTATCACCACAGCAACCACGACGATTTAGTCCGTGACCACACTTGATATTGTACCTTTCCAGGGGGGAGAAAATAGCATGTCATGAGATCACACACCCAGTGTTTGGTCTTCCGTGGCAGGTATATGTCAGCGGATTTCCAAAACACAACATATTATTTTGGTGAAATGTCATGTGGGTCATAGAAGATAGCAGGGACAAGAAATTGAACTAACTCATTCGAGTCGGGAGGACTTAGTCGGGCGGACCGATGACCGACTAGGAGTTTCCCGGACCGGTTACCGCACATGCTGTACGCGTTGGACGGCACGCTGCACGATAAACAATGGGCATTCATTCGTTCTTGCGCAAATAGCCCACCATGCCATATGGTTCCCCCTGGAGTAGACCAGCCCTCTTGCTCTGTTGTCCCCATTGGGGAGCTCACTCCTGGGCGGGATCGATGGAAGGCGGCCGAATAAAGAACACAAACACCCGAGTTGCTTTCGGCCGACTTATCATTCTGGATGCGCGACTCCACCTCCGCTTCCTACATCCGCTGTGCTGTCACTCTTTTTGTCAACTATTGACCAGACTCATCACCCTCTCCCCGAACATGTCGGAAGGGCTCCAGACTGATTAAGGCTGATGCCGGTCTACATCGAGATTTGGTTATCTAGATCTTGATAAGCTGGGACCTGGAAGGGATGTCCATTTTCAAGCCCCACACGAGCGATTCGGCCGTCTGAAGCACCGTGTCGTCTCTCCTTCTCACCCGGACAGTGCACTACTCCGGTTCCAGCCGAAGGTGCTTATGCATCCCTATGTTCTCATTGGGCATCGCTGCGGTGCAATGTATGGAGAAACCTGCCATATAAATGCGAACAAGATCGATCTAAGCCTGATGATCGATAGTCACACTTGATCCTCAAGGTCTTAACGAGGTCCACATTGAACTGGAGTTGTGTCGGAATGCCGTGTCAGTCTCACTGATTCGATCCGACGTAACTCCTTGGATGCATGCCATATCCCCATATGCATGGATATTGCGATGCTTTACGTCTAGAATCCTTGGTAAGTGACTTGGATGCGAACCACGGTGACGGCCGCCCCGTGGTGGAACTAGCGGGGAGTGATCGAACCTTTATTTCGATGATCATACCGATTCAGACTCGACTTGATCGAGTGGATATCCTCTTCAGATCAGGAACCAATATTTACGAAAATTTTGTTCTCTGGAGTAAAAAAAAGTGATTGGCACTGCAATACTGCCAGTGAGGACTCTTGAAGAATTTCTCCGTGATGACTTGCCTCCGCTGAAGCTGTACCGCGCTAGGTCTGATATAGTGGTCCTGATGAGGGTCTCGGTTTACAGGAGCGGACGTTGGGCGATGCGATGAGTTGGTGGTATATAATTAACAGGCGATGTTTTCGGTCCCGGGACCCAGTTATATCAGCAAGAGTCAGTGTCGGCTAAGTATGGGATCATATTTCTAAGCTCTGTTAGTAGGACGGTTCAAGTTGCACTTTGACATTCCCCAGCTCGGTCGTTCCTCAGCTTGGTATGCCTCAATACCAACTGTCAATCGCTGCATCTCTAGCAGCTACCGGTGTTGGGAGCATCCTCGTCTTCCTTCTTACCGCACGACCCCAACAGCAAAAAATCTGGCTTCCAACTTCTGATGAACAGGACGAGTCCCTCCTACACGATCCATTCGATGTAACACGTCCAGAGGATTTCGTTGACGGCTATCCAATCGACGAAGTAGCTTTCTGGAATAAGGCAAGCATTTGGCACGGGTTTTACCTAGTCTCCCCCACTTATCTCCGCTCCCATGCCATTAGGTTCGCCTCTGGAAACTACTGGTCTCTGTTCTCCTTGCTGTGGTTCTTGTTCTTCAGTCACTCTGTCTAGGATGGACCATTTCAGCTGGCGAGGGTGACAGCAATCTGACCTATGCCCTGCACGCCGCATATGCCTTCTATCTCACTGCCCTCGCCAGTCGCTCTGTCTATCAGAATACAACCGAACATCATTCCGAGTCCTTAATTCACCTTGCGGTCTTGACATTCGTGCCTACGACCCTCCTTTTTGCTGCCGCCCTCTTGCCGACCACTCGACCCATCAGTCTCTCTGTGCTGCAGGGTTTCCCCGCGATGCTTGGAATTTGGTATACGGTTCTTGTCTTGTATTTCATCGTTACAATCCTCGCTTTCACCATTCCCATGGGCCCAAATATGCACTATCCGTCTGAGACCCTCTATTCCGACAAGGTCATCAAAGCAGCAACGAATCACGACGAGAACAACGTCAGTGGCGTTGTCGGGGCTTCCGTTTGGAGTCATCTGCTGTTCAATTACACCACCAAAGTGGTCATGCTTGGATATACCTCGGAGTCTCTGGAGATTGGTGACTTGCCAGTTGTCCCAGCTAACATGCGAGGCACTTACTTGTACGCTTCCATGCGGCGTACCATTCGCACCGTCAAGTGGGGTCTTCGATGGTGGCGACCGCGCGTGGGGTCCGGTTGGGAGCTCGCGTATAGGCTTTGCAGAGTCAATGCAATGCACCTCATCACATTAATGCTGTTGGCCGCGTTCTCTGCAGTCCTATTCTACGCGCCGCCATTGTTCCTGAGAAAATTGGTTGTGTATCTAGAATCGGATCCCGACCGAGAGGATCGTAGCTGGGGTTGGTTCTATCTTGCGGGCATGGTGTTTTCAACCGCGTTCGTGGACCTCAGTAAGACGCCTTCACGAGCTCACCGCGAGACATTGATGACTAACAATCGAATCAGTAACTGGCCAGCTTTGGTCTGTTGCCACGACTAATGTCCAAGTTCGACTCAGAATCCAACTAAATACGACTCTATTCGGCAAGACTCTGGTGCGCAAGGACGTAGCATCGTCTTCTAGTACCACGGATACATCCAAGGCTGGCGACAAGCAGAAAGGCAATGATGACAAGGACGAAGAAGACGACTTTTCGAGCAAAGCGCAGATCATGACGCTCATGACGACAGATGTTGACCGCGTTAGTGACTTCTCGTGGCACATGTTTACTCTAGTCGGTGCGCGGGCCTATTCTGTTGATTACCAAACCCTTGCATTGCCACTAACGTAGGCACCTAGATTCTCCAATCGAAATCGCCATCGGTACCTGGTTCCTTTATAATCTACTCGGCGTGTCATGCTTCGTTGGCCTTGCTGTGATCTGCTTATTTTTACCTTTGAACCATTATGGTGGTAAGGTAGTTGTTAACGCACAAGAGAACCTTATGAAGACTCGCGACGAGCGCGTGGCTTTAATGAATGAGGTACGTGAGATTGCGGAAACCTAAACGTGTTCCTTTGTTGATACCGGTCAAGATTCTGGGTGCGATCCGTATGCTAAAGGTGATAAGGTTTCAATCTACGATCGTGCGTAACACTAACGTTCACGCTTAGTTCATGGCTTGGGAACGTAGTTTCGAGAAAAGGGTAATGAAAGTCAGAGAGAGAGAACTGAAATATCAGAAACTGAGTTACATGATTGAGCTGTTATTCAATGTGCTATGGTATTATCTTATCGCTTCCTCGCTAAACTTGGGTGGAACATTGACGCCCCCACAGGGATGGCTCACCAATACTGGTCACCATCGTTTCCTTTTGGCATTTCACAGTTATTCGTGGGCAGACGTTAACTCCCTCGATTGCATTTACTTCGGTGAGTCAGCTTGCTGTTGTGTACCCATGAACTGACTGAATATTGTTGGTATTAGATTCTTGGTGAGTGGCAATTCAAACGTTTCCCCCAGGCCACTAATGCCTGATACCTACCCAGTCTTCAATGAAATGAAGTTCGCTTTGAACGCCCTTCCAGAGACATTTATCAATATGCTCCAGGTGAGATTAACGATGCTTCATGACCAACTTAATCGAAATAGCAACCCTTTTAGGGATTCGTCTCTCTTCGCCGTATAGAAAAGTATCTTCACGCCACGGAGGTCAAACCTGTTCCTCCTCTGGACATGCAGTCACAGCAAATTGCACTCCAAAATGCGACAATCACTTGGCCACAGGATCGCCTTCAGCAAAGTGGCAGCGTCACACCATCCGCTGCGGGTACCCCTAGGGGCAAGTTCATGTTGCTGGATCTTGCTTTGTCTTTCCCTGAAGGCGAGTTGTCTTTGGTCTGCGGGAAACTGGGGAGCGGAAAGACATTGTTGTTATTGGGTGCGTGTTACTGTAAAACTTGCCATTTTGCGCATTCCTGATGTCAAACATGCTTAGCACTTCTTGGCGAAGCGGATGTTCTAGCTGGTCAAGTTATATGTCCTAGATCTCCCCCTGATATCCTTGCAGGTTTCTCGGAACAAGTAGCCGCTCCCAAAGACTGGGTTGTCAAGGGTGTTTGCGCATACGTTCCCCAGGTAAGTACATGCCCCCTTGACAGCGGAAGCTCTAATATCACATCGACAGACCGCGTGGCTCCGGAATGCCTCCATCAAAGGTAACGTTATGCATCGCTTACTGATTGGGTTAAGAGCTAATGATTTACAGACAACATCCTTTTCAACCTTCCTTATGATGAAGAGCGGTACCAGAAGACCATCAAGGCATGTGCGCTTGAGAGCGATTTTCTCATTTTGGAGGACGGAGACGAATCCGAGATTGGAGAACGTGGTGTAAGTTTGTTTTTGCCGCCCAAATTACCATGCTTATCCGGACGGCGTCGTAGGTTAACCTGTCTGGAGGTCAGAAAGCTCGAGGTAAGCCCGTCCTCACATCCTGCTTTATCCGAGTTTAGGTGTATTTTGCCAGTCTCACTGGCTCGTGCCGTATACTCTCGAGCATCTACTTTGCTTCTCGACGATGTTTTGTCTGCGGTCGACGCTCATACCGCCCACCACCTCTACAGCGAATGTCTCAAGGGCGAGCTTGTTCGTGGTCGAACGGTCATTCTAGTTTCTCACCACGTCCAGCTGTGTGCCCCCGGTGCCAGTTATGTCGTTGCTCTTGATAATGGCTCCGTAATATTCCAGGGCAATCGAGACTTATTCATGGTTTCGCCTGTCATGTCGGCGCTCGTGCACGCCAATATAGGTGAAGCGGATGAGAAAGATCTGGCGGCATCTCCCGTCGTTGAGCAGATCGAAAGACAGTCTGAAACAGCGGAAGCTATGTCCTCAGCGGGGACGGAACCGATCTCCGAGACAAGTTCCACTGTCTACACGACCGAAGAGAGCAAACCAGAACCGGAGAAGAAGAAGCCTCCACGCAAGCTGATCGAGGAAGAAAAACGCGCCGTTGGCCATATCAGGGGGGATATCTGGGAGACCTACATCAAAGCATGTGGAGGGTACAAGTACTGGCTCATTTTTGGCCTTGCCCTCCTGCTCGGAGCTTTGAGTCCAGTTGTGGAGAATTGGTGGCTGAAGTAGGTTTTGAATCTATGTGGCAAAGTGACTTGGCGATGCTGACGCCCTTCGTCAGGACGTGGTCTGGAGCCGATCCTGCTGAAGCTATCCACAATGGACCAGTATATTATATTGCTATCTATGCTGCGGTATGTTCACCATAACCCATACTGAAGTCTTTTCTGACGTTGGTCATAGGTTACAATATTTGGTGAGTGCAGGGATGTAGAGGTCTTCATCAAATAGATGCGTTTCCCCAGGGCTCTTCCTGAACGTTTTCCGGTTCTATATTCTCTGTGGGTAGTGTTACCGTTTGTAACGATCAAAGCTGACCGCAATACGCAGACTCTGGTTCAATCAATGCGTCAACCATTCTTTATAAAAGTGAGAATATTGTCCTAAGGATGCTGCTCTTACTCATGCGAACGATAGGGTTGTTGGAAACCATTTTATTCGCTAACATCCGCTTCCACGATACCGTGTCCCGTGGCCGCCTTTTGAACCGGTTTGGCAAGGATTTCGAGGGTTCGGCCGCTTTTCAAGTTCTGGAGCACTTCTCTCATTCTCTATTGGTATCTAGGAATTGACAGTTCCATGTCCGATAACTTTGGGCGCAGTATTGTCTATGGTCTGGCAGCGTTCACGACCATCATCACGATTAGCATCGTCGGTGGTCTTCCTTTCATTCTTGCAGCTTTGGTCATCGGCTATCTTTACTACAACGGTGAGGAATCCTGAGTAAATATTTGGTCAGTCTGACTGATAAACCTCCAGTGGCCAAGGTGTATGGTCAAACAGCACGAGATATGAGGCGTCTTGGTAGGAGCTATAAGTTTATCCGATTCCAAGATCTAACCTAGCAACTGAAAGACTCCGTGACCCGGTCGCCATTGTATTCTATCTATGGTGAGACCATTGCTGGCGTTACAATTTTGCGTGCCTTTGGAGCATCGTCAAAGTTCTTGCGTGATATGATCCGTTGTGTTGATACGGTGAGTAACTCATCGATGACTGCATCCCGTGCTCACTCCGTACTCCGCTCTCAGAACTCAAACCCATACTACTGGATGTGGGGAGGTGCGTCATGGTTGGCTTGATAAATGTGAGAGGATATTGACAACATCCTCAAGTCAACCGGTGGCTTTCTATGCGATTCAATTTACTTTCGAGTCTTGTCGTCGGCTTGACTGGTGCAGTTGCAGTGTTCTACCCAAGCATATCTGCAGCCTTGGCTGGGTTCGCCCTGTCTTTCGCCTCTGGTATTATGCACAACGTATGCGAAAGCTTTGGTTAGGCTGCTTGCAGTTGTGACTCATTATCTCATTTACTGTAGCTCTTGTTCCTCGTGCGACGCTTTGTTTCCCTCGAACAATCCATGGTTAGCGCTGCGGATTTTCTTGGTAACTATATGCTAACTTCCAATTAGGTTGCTCTTGAGCGTGTCAAGGAATACTCTGAGCTCAAACGAGAACAGCCCGAGTTCGTGGAACCAAGGCCAGACGAGTTTTGGCCACAGAATGGACATATCAAATGTGAAGACCTGGTCATCAAATACGCTGTAAGTTCGTCTTTCTTTGCTAGACACCAATTATGAAAATTCGCCTCCAGCCTGAACTTCCCAATGTCTTACATCACCTGAACTTTGAGGTGCATCCCGGTGAGAAGGTGGGGCTGCATTTTGGACATCAACCGGCGCATTTGTTTTACTAACTGTGTGGGACGCAGGTTGGCATACTAGGCAGGACTGGTTCTGGAAAAAGCACACTCGCGCTCTCATTCTTCCGATTTGTGGAGGCAACGGAGGGAATGATCGTCATCGATGGCGTCGACATTTCGAAGATTGGTCTTACCGATTTGCGAAGCAAGATCACGATCATACCTCGTGAGTAAACGACGTCTCATGTCTGTCTACGCGTATCAATCGACCCCTTGTGCAGAGGACCCTACGATTTTGAGTGGAACGGTGCGATCTACGTTAGATGTCTTCGACGAGTACGAAGACGCGGACATTGTGCGTGTCATCATCATCATCATCATCTTTCACAGCGAAGGCTGATCCCTCTCACAGTTCGAAGCCCTCCGTCGCGTGCACCTGATACCGTCCGAGGACGTGCCCGAGGAGACACCAGAGACAATCAACGTCAACGTGTTCCGCAACCTCGATTCCTCCGTCTCTGAAGGCGGCGACAACTTTTCTACCGGGTGGGTTGTCCCCCCTTCGCTGCACGTTTGGCACCTCCTAACGCGCTTGGCTGCACCTCAGCGAAAAGCAGCTGCTCTGTATGGCTAGAGCTATCCTAAAACGGTCCAAGGTCTTGGTCATGGACGAGGTACTTTTTTCTCCCATACGAAAAAACAACTCTGACGCGCCCGTCTGTCCGTAGGCCACCGCGAGCGTCGACTACGCGACCGACGAGCTGATCAGCAAAACTATCCGGCAGTGAGTCCCTCAGTCTGTCTTTCATCCCAACCGCGTTGACTCGGAGCGGCGGCAGCGAATTCGCCTCGAGCACGATTCTCACCATTGCACATCGGCTTCGTACCGTCATCGACTACGATCGCGTAAGTGTCTTTGTTTACCTCTTGAACGGGCCGACCTTCCGACTGATGATCATTCCTTTATGCTTCAGGTGATGATCCTCAGTGAAGGCCGCATCATCGAGTTTGACCGCCCAGCAACCCTCCTGGCAGACTCTGACTCCCAATTCCACTCGCTGTGCAAAGCAACAGGTCGCAAAGAGTTTTCCGTGCTCAAGAAGCTTGCAGGGGCAGTCTAAAGGCAGCAAATCAATTGATACTATCATATTCTTTTTTGTTTCGGCCACACAGGCGCATGTATTTATACCTCGTACATGCCATGCCATTTTCGTGTTTACGGAGGTCGGGTCGACTACTTTCTGCACCTACATAGACTTTAAAAGAAGAATGAAAAGAATGACAGCGGGAGTTCACGGGACCGTTAGGAAACGGCCTCGCGGCTTCCTCATTCACCGAGGGTTCCACATCTTTGCTTGAACGAATCCCAGCAGCTCTTCGTCCGTCAGCTTCCTAAGGTCCGGCGAATGATCGACGTCCTATGGATAAAAATAACAATATTAACGATCGCAATGAGGGTGGTTAATTAGCGATCCACCAAAACCAGGATCCGAGGTAGTAAAACTCACCGCAGCCTGTGCAGCACGAATGACGCGCACCGCAATGTCTGCGCTGATCTCGCGGATACGCTCGATGCGCGGGTATACGAGCTCCAACGCTTTCTCGTCCGGGGAAAGCGAGTTCGCGAGCCCGATCGCTGATGCTTCGACCATGCTATCCGTGACGGACGACGCGCGACATAGGATTGAGCCGAGTCCGAGACCTACAAGACAGTTCCGTACGTCAGACCCGAAAATCGCAACGCAAACGGAGCTGCAGACATACCTGGGAAGATGTACATGTTATTCCCTTGACCAGGTTCCCAAGTCCTCCCGCCAAAGTCCACTGCAGGGAACGGCGAGCCAGACGCAAACAAGACGCTGCCTCCGCTGGCGTGGAGAGCCTCAGAAAATGTGCATTCCGAAAGGGATACGGGGTTCGATAGAGGGAAGATGATCGGCCGCGGAGTTTGCGAGGCCATGCGGCGAATGACGGCCTCAGAAAAGGCACCCTTCACGGTTGAGAGACCCATGAGCGCCGTGGGCTTGACATAGTTAATGATATCCAGCAGGTCCGCCATGGGCGGACCTGAATAGTCTCTTCTAGCGAAGGCTGGTGATAGTTAAGTTCGCCAGGCTGTCGCAAACTAGCGTGAATACCCACCCTTCTTGTGTTCTGCAACACTCGCGCGACCATCGTAGATGAGGCCCTTCGAGTCGACGAGCCAAATGTGATTACGGGCCTCTTCCTCGCTCATGCCGCTGAGGGTAAAGAAACTGAGCAACTGGGTAGCAACTCCAACGCCAGCGGAACCCGCGCCAAAGAAGAGGATACGATGCTCATGTGTCTGAAGAGGGGGCAGGCGTGCGGCCGAGATAAATCCCGCGAGGACAACTGCGCCCGTGCCCTGGATGTCGTCATTAAAGAGGCGGAAACGATGCCTAAAACGAGAAAGGAAAGAGAATGCGTGGTCTGTAGAAAAATCCTGTGACGCTTGGGGTGAGTGACACGCATACATCTGATTGACGCTTGGCAGCACCCACTTCAAATTGGACCAAGAGCTTAGGGTACACACGGGACATCTCGGTCATGAATTCTTCCATGAACTCGTCATACTCGGTCTCGGAAGCACGCTTTTGACGAAGACCCAAGTATAATGGATCATCAAGGAAAGCTTGATTGTTAGTCCCAAGGTCGAGGGTGATTGGGATTGTAGAGGAAGGGCGAATACTGAAGTGTCCGTCAGTATGGGAAATGCAATAGATTGTTAGACAGAATCGGTTTACCCGGCGGCGGCGACATAAAGTGATAATTTGCCAATCGCAATGGGCATTCCATTCAACCCAAGGTCGCCCAGACCAAGGATTCGAGAACCTGTGGTATTCATTCAACCTCAAGAACGTCAGACATACTATAAGCAGACATGCCATCCGTAACGACGCTGATGCGCGCCTCGTTTATCCCTGGCCAGTTGCGGAGGATGGTTCCAATGTTGCCCTTGTCTTTAAGGGAGATGTACTGGTGCAGGGTCAGCAACGAATGGCAAGTTGCAGATGAACTGCCACGCACGAGACCTTCGGGCCTCCTGAAGTTTTTGGAGTATTGCAGGCATGCATCCCCGACGGTCGGGGTGTAGATGATTGGCGTGATTTCCTGCGGGGATTATCAATATGGGCCGGGGGGACATCATCAACTCGGATACGAACGCTCATATGTTCGAGACAGATACGGTAGAACGCGTCCACGTCTGCATCCTTCAACTGAAAGAGGAATATATATTTTTCGATGTCACTCGTCTTCGAGCGCAGCTGAAGTAAGGCACGGTGGAGGTGGATATCACGAGAAAACGCAGGGGGAAGAAGACCCTCGGCGGGCGGGGGCTTTGCTATACGCTCGATAAGGACAAGGCTTCGACCCGGTGAAGGGAGAGAAGAAACTCACGTTGTCCCTCAACTCTGAGCTTCTGGGCGCCCTCGGCGGCAGACCAGTAGGGGGTGAGCACGATGGTCATCGGAAGATAAGAGATGATGGGAGAAAGAAAGTAGGTATATACTCGACGGAGAAAGTCGGGAATTAGCCTGAGGCAATCGGGAAGAAAAGCAGCTGGAATGTACATCAGCATTCCATTCAAACGAGGCATTCTGAAGGTGAACGAGCACAATCAATGAGAAGGCTCTCTGCGAGCTTGAAGTTGTACTTCCGCTCGTCCGCTGCTTGTCCCCATCGAGAGTGTCCCATAGTCTCGCCGGTCCTGGCCGGGTCCCGCCCATAATAACAAGATATCATATCATCATCATCAGATGTGACACATAGTATGATATCTGTCACGCGTTTATTGTCACGTACGCGTAGTACACGCATTCGTTTCATTCCACCATCATGCAGAATAATACCGACAACACCTCGCCAGAGGTCATGCTACAGTTCTACAGGATGTTGTATCCATTCCAATCTATATTCACTTGGCTGAACCACGAGCACGTCCCAACCAAGCTCTTTACCCATCGCGAGTTTTCATTCACTCTCGCGGGGGACGTGTATCTACGATACCACTCCTTTAATACCGCAGAAGATCTCAAAAAGCAGGTACTGGCACTCAACCCGACTCGTTTCGAGATCGGTCCAGTGTATTCTGCCAAGGTGCGCATCCTCCCGTCTCGCAGTCACATTCGCAGTCGACGAACGAGTCTCAGCCCCGCGACAAAAAAACCGTCGATCGGTCGGCATTTACTCCCCAGAAACGTGAACTCGTGTTTGATATCGACATGACCGATTACGATGGTGTCCGCACCTGTTGCTCTGCAGCAGAGATTTGTTCTCGTTGTTGGGGCTTCATTGCCGCTGCCGTCAAGGTCCTCAATTCCTCACTCGTGGACCAATTTGGATTTCGCCGTCTCCTCTGGGTCTATTCTGGTCGCAGAGGTATTCATCTCTGGATAAGCGATCCAGAGGCTATGGATCTTACCGATGATCAACGCAGAGCTCTCGTCAATGCCGTGACTGTAGTCGAGGGTGGAAAGGAGATGGTGAAGAAAGTCAATGTTCGCATCAATAACAAGCCACTTCATCCATCGCTCTCGGCTGCTTTGACTATTCTGCGTATGCGGTTCGATCCCCTCGTCTTGGACGATCAAAATTGCTTCGGCTCTGAGGAAGGTTGGGAGACCCTACTCCAGCTAATTCCAGACCAAGCAATTGTTGACAAGCTTCGCACGGAGTGGTCGAAAGATCCTGCTAGGCCATCTACACAGAAGTGGAAGGAGCTTGGCACACTGGTCGATAAGAAAAGTGCATCAAAGAAGGAGCATGTGAGTCAAATATGGCTTCTTTCCTCTTATCACTGTGACGAGGTGCTGGCAGCCCCTCTTCCACGCGCTGGAGGACATCATCTTGCAATACACCTATCCCCGTCTAGATGCCGAAGTATCCAAGCACCGAAATCATTTGCTCAAAGCACCATTCTGTGTGCATCCTAAGACAGGTCGTGTCTGCGTACCCGTGGACCCCGAGGATGTCGACCGTTTCGACCCGCGTGGTGTTCCAACAGTGGCTCAGTTGCTCCGGGAACTCGACGTCGCAGGCGAAGGTGCTGACTGGACCAAGACGAGTCTGAGACCATACGTGGAGATGCTGGACCACCACAACGTGGGTCTGATGGAGGATGTGAGGAAGATGCGACGAACAAACCACGGTGGTGAGCCTGGTTACTAATTTTAACACTCGTGTGACCTGATATTCCTGGACTGTGCGGTTCCAGACGGCGGATGGTGATGTAATTTTTGTCCGAGTTGTACCGATACTTTTATGTAAGGGGTTAATCACCTGATGTGGAGGCAACAATGGATTGCCGGATCTGGTGAAGAGTCGGATCAGTGCAACCAATGATGAAAGGCGTAATCCAACTCTGCCTGTGAACACTCACAGCGGTTGGACGTCGACGCCCATATCCACCCCGCTGCCTTCGCCATCAGCTACGGACATGTCGACTAACCAACCCGTCAGCACCTCGAACCTGCTATTCGGGTTCCTTGTCACCGCGCTATCAGTCTTTGCTATCTTCATGACCTCTGCTCTTGTCTGGAACCGTCTCGTTGCGCGACGCCGCGATATAGATGCCATGCTGGAAATCAACTGTTCTCCACAGTCACGCCAGCTTCATCGACCCCCAATGTGGGACGTTTGGGCCTTGCCTCGTATACAGTCGTCTGCATGGCCTGATGTCAGAGTAAGCATACCTCTTATGGAGCACTACTAGGGACATGTACAATTCATATTTCTTTCTTTATTTTGACAGCCAGTGGCAGTTTGGAAACGCGAGAGCCCTATGGATTCCCCGCGGACTGCGCGGACCGAGCAGACCCCACCACTCTGGAGACGTGCACTGAACCGAGTACCTCCCGAAATCAGCTATCTGTTCCACAGGCCGCTGCCCCAAGCGTTTCCTGCGACAAACGATACCACGAGTTCAGTTGAACTCGCACATGGATCAGACGTTCAGGTGTCGTTACTGATCTGCATGCCTCATGCACCGCAAATGAATCAGACGCGACGAGAGGCGCACGCCCCAATGTTACCCGAAATGGCTTTCGCAACGACCAACGTTTCTTATCATGACCCCAGCTCTTTGTAGTGCTTAGCATATGTCCCCACGCTGTCTTTGATGTTTCATTACCTTTCTGACACTGGTGTCCAAGGTTACCCGAACTTGTTTGTATATCAACAGAACGATCTTTATCATGATGAACCCAACTCACTGTAGTGCACTGTCTGTGTGTAGCAGTACCACAGTGTTTCGTTACCCCGTTGACACCTTACTAGTACTGTACCTGTGCTTTGGATTTATGACGCTCTACCGTACGATTTCGTTAATATCTGGGCCCCGTTCCGTACCTAGAAGTTGGCGCTCAACTGACCAATAGGATCGAGAATGTTGGCTATTTTGACGCTGGACTGCGCTATCAGCATGGTACGCAAGAATGATATCGGATGTTGCTAGCATCGCTAGGATCCTTCCGGGGGTTGCAAAAAGCCAATGCGTGTTGTTCCGAGTTGTTGACCAAAGACACGGGCGGTGCGCCGGCTTCCGGGCCGGCAGATAAAGGGCGATCGGAGTTAAGCTGAGTGAAGCGGACATCGTTCGACCATCTATCCGACATATCATACCTACACTTTCCACAGCAAGTCCTTTCCGTGGTGCCTTCAAGTTGTCAATGCGGTGTCATACCGTCGGGGCTGTAGCCTACTCACTCGAGCCAGCTCGGTTTCAATGCTGCATCGTGCTACGAAGGGTAACTGACAACCAGGGCGTCGGCACCGCTTTCCCTACCGCCAGTGACGCCATTGCACCATCCCCCACCTCCCCCGTGCTATCACACACCGATCGAAATATCTGACGTCTTAGACCCCATCAAGTGGCGGTATACAATCGAATGATCCACGTGTCCGCCGCCGCCCCTGTGCAGATTGCCTACCATGTATATCCCAAACCTCGGCCGCAGCCGATGGGCCCATACTACAGCAAGCCGCATCGCCGCCTTGTTTATCGCTTACTATATGTGGGCAAACAGAGAATGACCCTCGGAATATTCCAATGTTCGGCGGCGGGGCGCAGCCCGACATTCCCGGTTTAGGTCTCACTATATTTCATCATACTGAATCCACCGTGTGTTAGGGGAGCATCTTATCAATTCATGCGTCCAAGCAAGGCAAGAATTACACGAACGCACGGTCCCGATGGCAGTCGCCGTTTGAGGCTTTCCGTTGACTCAGACCTGGGACACGTCAGTCGTTCACATAAAACCCAAGGTTGGGGACTGTTCGTTCAACCCATCCTCTCATTACAAGACTACTATCACCCTCCACTGCGTCCCCTCCATGATGCAGTTCCACCCCGTGGGGCTCAACCCACTCCTCACCCCTCCCACTGGAACTGGGCATTCCGGCCCAGTCCCCATCGAGTTGGACTTCCGTTACTCACCCCGTCACCTCGCTCGCGTCGCTGGTCGTACCATTTCCACCCACCATCTTACCCAGCTCGCTACGGCTCCCGCAATCACGAGCCTCCACATCATCTCGGATCTCCTGATGGAGAACTGGGATATCGCGGTCTACAACCCCACCGGGGTCACCGTCGAGGATGTCCTCACAGAGATCCACAGAGGACTGCGTGCACCGCTCACTCAATCCGAGTGGCATTGCATGTCGCAAGTACAACAGGGGCGTATCCAGAACACGTTCTACGCGCGGTGCCAGGCGTCCCGCGACTTTGAACGCACTCGCTTCGGAGGCGTGCTTCGCATGGATTGCCTGTTGCACACCACCATGTTCGCGGGCCTGTCCTCGCTCATGTTTAGAAATAACCGCTGGGAGGTGGTCCTGACGCTCTCCAGGGACTTCAGCGCGCGTTCGCGCTCCAGCGGTCGTCATTGATGTGGATGCACACGTGATAGATGCGCCCAGGCGGGCTTGGGAGCACCGCCTAGATCGTTGATTTGCGCATTCTCTCTCCGGCAGATCTTCCAGCTTGTCTCTGAGTTTGAGACTCCCCTCCTTCGTATACGAAGTCGGCAGTCCGGTGCTGCCGTTCGTGCGTCCATGACGCACGGATAGGTGCTACTTATTGCATATATTGTCAGGATAATCACTTAATCAGGCCTACTATCTTTACGTATGTCTAGTGGATCAGAAAATCCACAGAAACGGCTAGTCATGTTTTGTAATGTTCCCCCATCACGTCCTCATCTTCGTATTTCCATCATGATCATGATCATGATCTTTGTATTGCTTCTTTGCTTCTTGGAGTTCTACATGATATCACGATCTGGTATGATCGTTTTGTTGATTCTGCTTTACGACTTGTTGTGTCATGTAGATCGTGTACATATGTGTCGTTGTTGTCGTTGCCGTCGATCGTCGCCGCTGTTGACCAGCGTGCGATGCGTCGGAAAGCGCTGGGATGAACCATAGGTTCTCCGACAACTCGACCCTTTTGAATGCATTCACGTACCTTTACGATCTCATTCCAGGGACAACGAAAGGAAGTTATTCATGCAGAGTGTTACTAAGGTGAGTCTAAACTCGGATGCTGTTGATCTCCGAGCTTCGGGCTCCCATGTCGCGGAGGTGGACGACGACGACGAACGACGGAAATAAGACGGGCTAATTTCGGCGCACGCGAGTTCCGATCGAATTGTTGAAGTTGGGAATTCATTGATATGACCCGGCGTTGGTCCTTCATCTGGTACTAACTACCTCGAGTCAGACAAACCTGCGACTCGACTCGACTACGGCTGTGGTTTGCAAACCAACGTGTTCGTCATCTCAACGAATGATCTCGATTAGAACCCAGTCGAATCTCTTTGATTTGATTGGGCATCTCACAACTTGGAGGGCGCTTCAGAACTCCTCGGGCTCGTCGGCGAGATTGACAATGCCCCTGAGTTCCCTGTCCTATCAGCTGTTGGTAGCCCCGGGCAGGCTCTTCCTTCGAAGCAGAAGGGGGACAGACCGAGCCTACTGTCAACTACTTTGACAATACAAGGACGTGGCGGACGCCACCAGCCAACTCTGTGCCAGGACCTCTGATACCGATCAGGGGAGATCCGATTTCTGATTTTTCCTCCGAGGTTCGGAGGTCCTGCGTTGCGGTGCGGCGGCGGTGGCTGTGGATGCGAGTGTCATGTATTATGATCAGGTTCGCAGCAGCCTTGACAGTGGAAAGATTCAGTAACTTCATAAGAGAGCTTCACGTCATTCCCATCGTCACTCAGGCAGCAGCGGAGGAACTTGGTTGTGTAGTTAGACAGGCGGTAGCCCAAAAATTCTCGTGAGGCCGACGGCGTTCACCGTTCGCAGATTCAAATCTAAAAACGTAGTTTAGCGTTCAACAAAGCAGTGGACAGAAGTAAACTCTAATTTTACGGTTCATTGACAGATTTGACATGCCAGTGATTGCAAGCGTTTGCGAGATCCACGTAGCGTAATCATGACGGTGTCTTTCACTGCAAAGATTGCGTTATTTAGTCTCTGCCCGCAGAACCAAATGCCGTTGTGTGAGATGTGGTGCGGACGTATGTACGTTGTGACTGCATCATCGAGACTGACGATAGTACTATTTCGATCGATTCATCTGTCACGCGTCACACCGATTTTTTTTACACTGGATTGAATTTTTTCTCAATTTCCAAGAAAGTCACGTGATGACGAATCGATTACAGCATGTCCTAACATTGGTTATTGGTGTCGTTACTGGCCGAAAACTGCTAATGCGTACCATAAGGTCCTTTTTTCATTCTTCATTCCCGGGCCCGTCAGATTTCTACAGAGAGCACGTCGGTTATGGCTCCTCGAACTTTGGCGCCTAGTCGTCTGACTCGGGTTCAAGACGGTATACCGCAAGCACCGGAATACCGGAACATGATCGGAGTCTGCAAAATTTGCCCCGTTCCAGTCCACAAGTCCAGCGCCATGCGTCTTGTTTCCTTCTGTCGAGCTGCGATCACCGCCCGGGCCTGCGCACTAGTACTGGCATGGATTGCAGGTCCCTATTCAAGTCACCCAACTTGTCATACGTAGTAATGTTCCACGCTTCACTGGATGCTGACACGAACTCCTTCGACGAATTGATAATAGCAGTGCGCTGAGCTCTACTCCATTCGATGACGTCGTTTCCTCGTTGAGTTCACCAGACGTATGGCACAGAGGACCCGGTTTGGACGTCCCGTTGTCCTACAAGGACGGGGATGCTCCTGGACGTGACCAAGCCTTCAGTGTCGAATGTTCTATCATTGTCTTGCCCAAATCATTGATTTTACTACTACCTCATCTCAATGATATTGCTTCACACGGCGATCTACTTGGTACCTAGCGGACAGGGTTCGCGTGGATAGCCATGTACAAAGTAACATCCCCCAATGGCTGTCCACCAACGTCAGAGAGCTAGGGATGATGCTGCCTATAGCCCCACAATAATGCTAACGTGCAAATAGCGTTCACTCGATTGTGTACTCCATTGTCCTTCCCTCCCAATCCCACCCAACACCCGGACGAGCGTACCGACGAGGAAGTCATGGGGCCGCATAACAGTGCTGTAGCAACCACACGATCTCAGTCTGTCCTCTGTTGCACTCCGTCCAAATCATCCGCATTCGCTACATGACACGTCCATCGTACCGATGCAAAACTCGTCTTCTCGGATTCATGTCTCTTCCAACGCAACCAGTTACCCTGCTACAGCTGCTATGTTCGTGCTCGTCGTTTTGAAGGCATGACAGATGCATCATAATTGCAAATGTTTGGAAGTTGTTGCATCCCCCGCAGAGTAACTGAGCATCGACTCGTTTGCTGCGAGCAGATAAATGACACAATCTTTGCAGTGGCAGCATGCAGAGCCAAATGCCTGTCGCGTGAGACATGGTGGCGGACGTACGTGCGATGATTTGGATCTGCATCGAGATTCGAGACTGATGATCTGTTTAACAAACTTCGGGTACTGCTGTCTGCGGCGGCCGAGACGAAGTAAATTTCATATTCTACTGCATGGTCCGGTTACTTAGGTTCTCCTTTTTTTTCTCCTTTTCCATCATTCCGAGTCATATCTGATAACTTGGTGCTTATTGAACGTGTCGGTGTCTGCGGCGGCCGAAACAAAGTAAATTTCATATTCTACTGCATGGCCCGGTTACTTAGGTTCTCCCTTTTCCTTCTTCATTCCCTGTCAGATTTCTGAAGAGCGCACATCGGTCATGGTCCCTCGGATCTTTGATGCGTGGTCGTACCGCCCGAACTCCATCAGAGCATTCCTCCAGAGTCGGCATACTTGGTGGAAGAACATTCAAGACGGAGATACCGCAAACATCGGAACATCAGGACATCGAAGCCTGTAAAAATCACTGTTCCTGATCCAGTCCACCGTCAACCCAGCCTCATGATGCTGACACTGATGTCAATTTCGCAGAAACATAGATCCGCGCGTCCTGTTTCCTTCTGCCGAACCGCATTCAACCGCCAGCCGGGCCTGTGCATGGATTCCGGGTCCATTTTCGAATCGCCCAACTTGTTATACATAATAGCCTAGTGAGCGCCCTCAAAGAAGCTCCGCTGGCTATCGACTCGAACTGAACCGACTCTTTCGAGTTCAATGGTAATAGCAGTGCGCTGAGCAACTTGCCCCCTCTTCACCTCCATTCAATGATCTCGTTCCCGCGCTAAGCTCACTGGATGTAAGGCACAGAGGACCTAGTTTAGAGGTCTCTGTTGTACTACAAGGACGGTGATGTTCCTGGACGTGACCAAGCCTTCAGTGTCGAATGATCTATCATTGCCCTGCCCAGATCATCTATTTTACCACCACCTCACGTGTTATCTCAATAATATTGCTTCATACGGCGACCTATTTGGCACCTACCGGCCGGTATTCACGTGGATAGCTATGCACGAAGTAACATCCCTAATGGTTGTGCCACCAACGTCAGAGAGCTAGGGCTCCACCCCCGCACTAATGCTAACGTGTAAGCAGCGTCCGGTCGCTTGCGTAGGTGCAAGAACTCCATCATCCTCTCCTAATCCAAATCCTGATCCTAATCCACCCCAACACTTGGACGAACGTACCGACGAGAAAGTTACGGGGCCGCATAATAGTGCTGTAGCGACCACACGGTCTCAGTCTCTCCTCTGTTGCACTCCATCTAAATCATCCGCATCCACTCCATGGCACGGCCATTGAGCCGATGCAAAATTCTCCCAATCTCGTCCCCTCCAGATCTGTCCTTTTCCAACGTCAACCAGCCCTGCTCGTCGTTGTGAAGGCATAGCAACGACGATAGAGACCTGCACCAACAACGCATCGCTCCGCCCGATTTCTCCGAATGTCCGTGATTCTGCCCCTCCGACTTCTTTCTCCTCCCCATCACAGGGAGGTATCATAAGTGGCGGTGTTACTGGTGTGGTGATGGCAAAAGTCTTGGATGACATGCTAGCTGTGCCGGTGCCGGTGCCGACAGTGCATCGGGCCAAAAGAGCCGTCTTAGCGGCGCGCGCGCCGAGCGTCCACTCGTCCAGCTTGTTAGCTGACCTGTGGAGAACGTTCCTGATTGCCTTTTCTCGCCCAGCTGACACAATGTAAGATCAGTGACATGATTGACTTCAAGAGAACCTACCCCGCAGAACCCTCAATGTGAAGGAGAACAAAGATGGCTTCAGCTGTTGTGCGTACTAACTGGCCAGTAGGTCAGCGCTAGGACTATGACCCTTGCAATGTCCCGAGGCATCCTCATCCATTTCTTCTTCGAGGTGTTGGGGGTGTTGGGCGTTTGTTCGTCATTGCTGCTGTCGCTGGCAAGGGCACTGAATCGCGCCATTTTCCAAGGAGGGCTTGGGCTTCGACCGATCAACGATACAGAATCTCACACCAGCCAAACAAGCAAATACACATGCCTTATGAAATGGTCTGGGACGCTTCCCGATACCATACTTTGGCGGCTATAGATGGGTGCCAGAGGGCCAACATATTTTGGGAGGGTAGGCTCTATGACCAGCCTAAAAACTCTGGGCACAGAGACACGATTCGCCTCGGACGCCGTTGACCGTAAAGTATCGACAAGCTGCCAGGCGCCGAACGGCAACGAATAATGATTTGGATGGGAGGAGCTGCCTTGGGTATCGAAAGTCAAAATCTAGAGAATTCAATCAGGCTGTACAACCAATGGCGGGCGGAGTCGTGAGCCAGCGAAGCAAATGGACGACACATACGGCGGTAATATGGTTCTTTACCACATATGGCGTGATGACGACGGAGATGACGGAAAAGTCCCACTCAAGCGTGATATTATCCTGGAGCATACTGCGAAACACTGCTTAGAGGAGGATCAAGGTACGTTTCGTCGACAGCATTACGGATGATTGACGACCCAGCGTCTGCCTTGGTCGATGTGCAGGAAGCGCGGCACATCGAGACTACGACTTAGCTCTTCTTTTCTAGTTTCCCCCAGGCCGTCCGCATTTCCGACGGACACAGTCAAGGAATAAATCTTGGGGTGTGATGGATCTTCTTGAAGAGCTAGCACGGTTGGCGCAAAGAATAAGCATTCATCGCCGGGTGTGCAGTCAGTAGGAGTACGCGAGGTGCGTTCGTTATATCCGTTGCATGGCTCTGTGAAGTCGTACCGCCGAGCAAGACATGGCTATTAGAGTGGAATGGGTAGTACAGTGAAGACACCAACAAGCCAAGGATCACCGAAAGCCAAGGCAACGTGTTATGTAAGTTGGTCGGGAATTGCCGAATGCGTGTCTGACAATATGACCAGCCAGCACGACTCGCGCGACTATCCCGACTATCCCTTTCATCTCCACGACGTAGACGACGGGGAACCCAGCAGGCGAAAGCGTCTCCCCATTCCAGACTTGCGGTTCGAACAGGTGTATCTGAAGCGCATACAGGATTGCATTCACATCGAGGAGAGGAGAGAGCAGCCTGCTGTGGTCGAGGACGACACAGAGTTCACCGCCTCCACTCATGTGACACCGTTGGTCAAATCTCCGCAGCGAGTAGTCCAAGTCGACTGGGGAAAAATCGTTTATGTCACCTTCCGAGACCAGGTCCTGATGCCCCTGCTCCAAGGCATGCTTTGGTGAACTTCTAGCTGCGCGACTCTGGGTACAGTCGTGATCATTATTACAGGGGTATAGTCGGGACGTACTACAGGCCATTCGTGACTTACGCAAAAGGAAGCCTCCGCGGAAGTCCTCTTCCACACATCCGGTCGAGAGAGAGGGCGTTGGCTGGTTACACAGATGGCTAAAGACGTTCGGCTTTCGTAGCATTGCTGTTAGCCCACCTGGCTTATAAAGAGATCATCTCTGAGCTATTCATTGAGACTGGTCCATTCTCCACCAAGATTAGGTTGTGAGTTTCCTTCCACGCAGGTCTGAGTTCGTGTGAGAGCGCGCCAGAATTGATCAAGGTGTACAACGATTCAAATAATTATGATAATTAATCTACATAACACAGCTGGCGCGTAACACCCTTGCGTTTGAGCCACTAGTACTATTGCTACAATGTGATCAAGAAAAAATTCAATTTTAGGAATCAGGTATCTTGGGATTTGGGTATCTTATTGTCCAACAATCGTTGTTGGACAAATTTATAATGTTATTATTTGTCTCAAGTCCTGTGGAAAGAGTGAGAGTGCAAAATGATAGTTCGGCGTTGGACGCACCATACAGGGACTAGTGATGAGCTGGATCTCGGTTAGTACACAGAATGCTGGATGTCACCGCGGAAAACTCACTCTTGGATCTTGCGTCCAGTGGACGTGGGATCCACGACCTTCGGAACTTGCCAGTGGCACCGATTCTTCATATCGCACTCGAATATCTGCGATACGTTCTCTGGAGGATCACATCAATCGCCGGACAGCTCAATATCCACAGATCGACCTACTTAAGTTCATTACGTAGTCCTTCCCACGTGACATTGGGTTTTGATGTAGCGTTAATGAAGTACTTGAAACGCATGCCTTAGTTGGTCAGCACGTATGATATCACTCGAAATACGATACGTTTGTGAACGTGTCTCCTTCTTCGCAATCGTCATGTGCAAGCTGTTGATCTCTGCAAGCGGATAAACAAATCTGATGAAAGCCAATTATTTAGAGGAATAACAAGAGACTATGCATTACGCACCACGCTGAGTTCCCCCACTTCGAGGGTGCTGGATCTCGACGGGCTGAGCAACATGGTACTGGCTCTTCTAGTTGGCTGTGGGGTGTTGCGAGGTTTCTTGGCATGTTTCTTGTTCAATCTCACTGCGACTTGTCATAAGTGATGATCCCATAGAGTACCAAGTAAGAGCTTACAGAGATCCACAGTGACGGTTGCGACATCTGTAGGTTTCAGAGGTGAGTACTCAAATCGTGATACCTTGACAGTTTAGATGACTAGCCTTTGAATAATTGACCAGCACCAATAGACCGTGCCCTCGAATATATATTCAGATCATTGCCCCTCTGTAAATCTGTCAAAGCAAGTACGTCATAGGCGCGGTGCGGAGACCATGAGGATGGTCCATACAAGACATACCAAGCAGAGTCTCAGAGTGGCAGCAGTCGAAGAGTGCCTAGTAACAGCATCAGCGAGTAGATTATCCTGTCTCAAGCGCACGCACGAATAACTTCGAGCCTTTCACCTTCTCCAATGGCTTGACGAGATATTTGTGGAGGTTCTGTCAGATATTAGGTCAGGTTTACGAGATACATTGGTTCACCTACATAATCAAGAATGGACCTTCCATCTGCGCAAACAATTTCTGAATCCCGACCATCTAATCTCATGTGTGCGCGTTCGGGACATTCTGCTTCTAGGCAGTGCCCAGAGACTACAAACCGCATTTTAACCGTGCTATCCTGGCGTCGAACGTGCAAACTTACAGTAGAAAGAAATATGACAATTTTCAGGGGCATTCCTGGTCAATACTGCCATTTGGTTTAACTACCAAATAAACAACCAACCGATTAGAACCCGAGATAGTGTGTGCAAGTGAAGTAACGCACAATGTTCTTGCGGGTAGGCCAGAGGTGCTCCGGATGTTTTTTATCGTCGATCATCAAAACGATATTATTCGGTTGGTAGCCATGCAAAGCTAAGATATCGGTGAGACTGACTGAATGTAAGCAAATAAATTTCACATGCATATCAACTTATCCCGGAGGTTTCTAGCGTCCCGGTGAGCAAATATAAGATCAGGCAGGCCTTCGAACCTGGATCCAGGCTCGCCGCTAGCGTGCTGTATGGCGATGAGCAGAGCTTTCTTCCTTGGGAGTCTGGACAGATCAGCCATTGATATAATTGGCGAGACCCGATCAGGTCGAGGTTTTTGTGGGTAACTGTGACGAGAAGTTGGAGACGGTGTCGCATTCGACAAAGGTAAGCTCGCAGTATCATTTTCATTCATCAAGAGACCCTGTTTATCGGTATCCTTTGGAGCTGAAACCTGGGACATGTGATCTGATGCACTGTTTGGGTCACTAATCAGAGGTGTTGAACTTCGTGAACGGGTTTGCCTGTCCACAAGAGACCCCCTCTTTCTCTCTAAACGCACAACCCCTTCGAGGAATGTACATCAGCGGTCGCAATGACTTAGCAACGACACTCTAACCTTCGTGTGAGACTTTATCATAATTCTGAGGCAGCACTTCTTCAAGACGAAAATCTTGATCAAACTCTTCTATCGTAAGCAATTTCTAGGAAGCCATGATCAAAATCCGATATCTGGGAAGCAGATCACTAGAACATGACTATACCTCTTCGATGATCGACATCCAAATGCTATCGCAAGTGATTGCGATGTTCGCTGAAGGGTCCTAAAACAAACATCTGTATTCATCGCATACGTGGAATTCCAGTCTAGCTGACCTTGCGAAATAAATATCGATTAATATCATTCGAGGGATGAAACGCCTATCATGGCCGTCAAACCATCGACCTTCATATACGAAACAATTTACACACCAGAGGTAGATTTGGTACCCGCTCGATTTTTACATGCATACCCTTATATCCGCTCTGATCAGACATATTACTTTGTACCTGCTCTTCAGCAATATCTGTCGACTGCCGTGTATGCATGGTAGTTCTGGAAGTGCTCCCCCCTGCACGCATTACCAGGCCTTCCAAGATATCGCGTGCCCAAGAGTCGCTTGGAACAACACTCAAAGACTTCACAGGATTGCATCGAGCCTTGGATGGGGTTTCTGCCTTGACGCTGACCCGTGTAGGACGTAAAAATCCGTCCCGCAGTGATACTTTGAGCCCCCAGATGAACGCCGTTTGGCTAGGCGCCCCGTAGCTGATGGAAGTCCCAGCATGGCAATGTAACCCTATAAGCGAAGTCTCCCAGCCGTTCCTCGGTGTAGTGGAACTCCCATCGGGTATATGCTTGTAGTGCGCCGTGTAAGATCCACTCTGAGCAACATTTTCGAAAGCTGCGGCAGACCAAGAACGAGTCTTGTAAAGTCCGGTGATAACATAGAGGGCATTCTGACTGATGATTCGATGGCGACGATTCACAGCATAATTGTACCATTCCGCCGCATTTTGGCTAGCTTTCTGAACAAAAAGACCATCGTTCAAGAGCTCATGGCGTTCAGCACCCTCTGGAAGAATGAGGAGTGCGCCTTCATCGGAAGATAAATCGAAGCGATAAGATGAAACGCCCAATTCGTCTCTGAGAAATGATCCGATGTGATTAGATGGCTTTCTTTTACAATGACGAGCTGTAGTATACCTCCATGGGGTCTCGGTTGATGAATAAGTAGCCTCGAGTCGGGTTACAGAAGGAGTCGAAATAACTTGACCATGTGGCTCTGCAGAAAGGTCGGTCCAGATGTCCAATTCTTCTGGTCTAATGCAGGCAAAGCCCTCGGGTACACCGTAGCGAGTGTGAAAATGATGATTCCGTGGGAGGCATAAATTGAAAAGGGAGTCAAAACCGCCATGGTCGGTGACGACGCCAACATCACCGATTCTGAGACCTTCCGGACGTACGGCCAAAAACTCGTTGCTTGGTTTAGGAGTCCAGAGTGGGTAACCGCGAGTAGAGGAGAGCTGCCTCGCGTAGAGGTCCTATGGAGATCGAGGCATAGCGTACTGGCAAAACTGGGGGTCTGTTTTTTCTTCCACCATTATAACTCCTGGGGGATGCTGTGGGGGCAAGTGAGCATGAGCAAGAGGCGTGGGCTTGGCAGTTTTCCGAACACTTGTGGGTCCGGTCCGCGATTTTACCCTTTTTAGGCAAGCGTCGAGGTTATCGCAACGTTTCTAAAACGTACTCCCTCCGATTTCACTCTCAGGCTGCCACAAATGTCTGCAACGTGGTGAAGTGAGGTACCCAGCCATATGCAGGGCAACGAGGCATACTGTAAAATATTTTCAACTTTTTTATGCTGGGCGAGCACGAGGTATGGACCCCCTTACAGTCCAGCCCTGTACTGCAACTTGTTAGGTTCATTTAATTGACATCTTGGCAGACTACTTGTTTTGCACTCGCAGATGTGAGTCTTCCGCTTAAAATGACAGGAATGTATATTCAACGTGCATCACGCTGGTATTGAATCAGTGTATTCACGGTATTTGCAGTGCAGTCCTGCCTCCTGACTCCGTTGATCTTTGAGTTTATGATTGTGGACATCCAGTAGAAAGTGTCTGAATGTATGGAGTAATGACCCCTGAAAAGAGTGCTACAGTACAACTGCTCATAATGCATGAGAGTTGAGGTCAGCCCACATTGGGTGGCAGGGGCCCATGCATATTGCATATGCATGACATTTTAGGTGGAATTTGGGTGAAATATGCATTATCAGGGGGTATCCAAGTATGGTAACCACACCAGTACCATTGACTTGGTGTGAAAATTGCAACACTTCCATCTCCCCCCTGCTTCTTTTTCTCATTTGATCACTTCTTTCTCTCATGGCTGCTGAATGACAGCCAGTAAACAAGCATAAGCCTTGTTTTAGTCATGCATGTCACATATGTGACTCATATGTCACACCACTCCACCTTGCATAGCACTAATAATGCATGATGTAGAGCACCGCCCAACGCTATGCATTATGAGTGGTTGTACTGTAATGATGAGCCAGGTGTGTGTTGGGGTTGAGCAATGCATTGCTACCTATTAGTTAGTAGGCCCATTAGGCCAAATAAGAACAAGCAACATGAGGCTGAACATCCAACCTAGCTCAGCTGATTGAGCTTGCTCCATTAGTTAAGACTCCTGGAGGACAAGAGTGCGACTCGGATTCCCAAACTCCCATGAAGTGGAGGAGGGTTTTGTTGGCTTCAAATATTCAGGCACCTGCAAATTGCAGATGAGTGATGCATGGGAAAATATTATGTAAAAGCTGAATTCCTGTTTTATTGGTTTAGTGTGTGAAGCGGAGCTATCGAGAGGATCCTAGTAAGGAGAGCTAACGCCGGAGTGCAGTTAGCTAGAGGGGTGCTTGCCTATGGTGCTTGCCTATGTCTCCACTTATTGGGTTTGCTGACTGATGATCTTGTGGGTACTATAGTAGACTCGAAGTTAAAGAGTAGACTCGCAATGGTGGAGTCGACCAGTTCCAGACGGGTGAGTGATCACTAGCGGTGAATGCACAAGACCCTTAGAAGATCAAGACTGGGGAGTCTTGTCTTCGCTAGGTGCTATATTATATATA